>CM035109.1:55503200-55785700 GCA_020205505.1 Panax japonicus
TACGACAACACATATACTGTGAGTTTTAATACAAATATTGTCCGTAGACAATATTCACACTCAAATAAAGTCTTTATTACAATTATTGTCACACTATTTACAATATAGTGAAGACTTCTCTAGTATCTATCTCGCACGATTACTCCACTCCCCGACTAGCTAGTCACAAGCTACACTTTCATTTCCTGAGAAGAATAATAGAACAAAAATGAAAAGGGTGAGCTCAACTAGCCCAATAAAGAATATTATGACTAGAATAATGATGAATAAATTATCTTTAGCCTTCAACAATGATAAATCAGATAAAATATAATGGAAAACAAGTTTTAGATCGACAACTGCAGCGAAAATAGTAATCCATTAACAGAGTCAAGTAGAGCATGATGTCTACTATCTTCTATAACTTAAAAGTTTATCATCAATATTTTTTTCATGTAATACCAATTAATAATTATTTTTAATCAACGAATTATCTATGCACTACGTGCCAAAGATATTTGTTTGTATCACCAGTGGTTATGATCATGTCAAACACGTGTTCATCTATGCACTACATGCCAAAGGGGACTTTCACCACAAACTTTTATCTGTAACATTAAAGGTCATGATTATACGAATATACAAATCCTTGTCATAATCATACCAATTAACATTTCATCTTTGTACTACGGGCCAAAAATGACTTCCACCATAATATAAGCATGAGGATGATGACAATGATATAAAGAATGAATCAAGTGTGATCGAGGATAAATATTAGAGATTTATAATTAAATTTATTCAAAGTTCAAGAATGTCCAAATTGTCAACATGATCACCAATTATGGAGTAAAATTCAAGAATTATATTTAATATTCAAATTTCAAAGATAACTTTGACAAAAAAAAAGAAATTAAATTTCGTCGTGAATAGTATCCCGACATGAATAGTACCCCGGATGAATAGATTAAAATTTAATAAGAAAGTTCAAACCAATATTATAATAAAATGATATTAGATGAAGTGCAAATTATTAAAGATATTCTACTAATTTCAAGAATTTTCACCATTTAACAATAAGGTTATGGAAACAAATAATAATTTTGTACCATAAATGGAGAAAAATATGAAAGAAAATGATATCTCTTGACGAGTACAAAAGAAATGATATCTCATACGAGTACGAAAGAATATACAAAACTGCAAATGAATTTTCACCCGTCATGTGTTAATCTGCGTAGACAGATCATTTCCATAACTTAATGAAGAATAAATACAGAGGGTCATTCACGTTAGAGACAAGTTTTGCTTATTGATTCTTTAGTTGTGAGAGAGGAGGATAAATAGTAAATAGGAGAACCTGCAGAAGAACTAGTCTCAATTTTATTGGAAGATGTAGACCCGTAAAGGAGATCCATAATACAAAAACAGAAGAGTTTTGCACCGGAAAGACATTAAGCCACCAATAAAAAAGTGGTGAAGCGGTTCAAGACCATAATTAAGGCTATAAAACCAAGAATTAAAGCCCTAGTCCCAAAATTAAGGTCATGAAGCCTATAATCAAGATCGTGAAAAGCATAAAATCAAGGTCCTAGAATCATGCTATGAAGGCCAAAAATTAAGGTCATAAAAACCTAGAATTAATATCATTGGCGCCAAGAATTAAGGCCATAGAAGCCAGAATTATAAGGCCATGTAGGCGCATAATTAAGGTCATGGAGCCTAGAACCAAGGCCATGAAGGCCTAGAATCAAGGTCATGTAGTCCAGAATTAAGGCCATGGAGGCGTAGAATCAATGTCATGAATACCCAGCATGAAGGCTCATAATTAAGGCCTTGGAGCCCAGAATCAACGTCATGAATGCGCGAAATTAAGGTTATAGAGCTAAGAATTAAGGTACTAAATGAACCCCATGGAAGCCAGAAATTATTGTCATGGAGTCCAGAATTAAGGTCATGGGGGCCAAGAATTAGCGTCATGGGCGCTAAGAGGCCAAGAATTAGTGTCATGGGAGCAAAAAATTACTGCATAAAAAATTATTATTCAATTACTCATTTAAAAATATATTTTTAAAGGAGTAGAGGACAAATGATGCGAGTAAAAATAACTCATCAATAACGAGTTGCCACATGTTATGTCTAGATCCCTATTAATGAAGGGTAATATAATACTTTTGCTCGTGAAGTATATTAAATCTATAAAGGATATAATTCTTAACCAACTAAGGATTGACATTTTACTCTGCCTTTCCCAATCGTTGCATACTTCTTTTCTTTTTGATCGAGTCATTAACGGGCCGGAGGCAACATCTGGTTTGGGTGCTGCAGCAGCCTCTGAAGTTGAATTCAGGGAAATTGTTCCTTAAACATTATCTTCTTTGGGTATGTTATTTTCTGGCAAATTGAGTTATGTTTAGGTCCTTTCATAGGATTGAGTAATTGATTTAATAGTGTTTTTTCTCATCAAAAGTGGCAAGTCAGAATTTTACTCACCCTCGAGGTTCATGACGGAGATTTGATGATCTCCACTACAATTACTTAACAAGGAAACTGTTTCAGGGAAGCCTTTTGTCAAAATCAAAGCACTATCCTTGTGCTCGTATACAAAATGCAAGAAACATTTGTCATGTGGACATTCATGTGATGGTGGGGGGGGGGGGGGGTTTATTCATAATTATCAAAGGAAAAAAGTGTACATTTATCGTATATTCTGAGCATATTGACTCCGACTAGTAAAATATATTTAGCAAACAAACAATTGATTCATCACCCTCCCAACCACTACTCTGTCTGTGTACATCAAGTTTTTATCTTTTCTCCTGAAAATTCGTATCTTCAATTTAATAATTCAATGAAACATTATCATATCCTGTTATGCACAAAACATTCCCAAATCCATTTTTCCAACTGAGCAAGCACATAAAGATTTAAACTTGATGCCGTAAAGCTCGGATCAGTATGGCTATGTTGTGACTCCAACAACAACATTGCTCACCTATAAAAATTTGGTGTCAGTCTAATATGCCTTCTATGTATAATAACAGAAAAAAGGAGTAAATCAGAAAACGAGGTGGGAGGTAACAAAAAAATTACCAGTTTGCCACTTTCATCGACAGACATGGGATTCTGAACGACAACTGTTTTCTGAGAACGTGGTGGTTCCTGCCGCAGATAAGACGTTCAAATATTAATCATACATCAAGCATGCAAAACAGCAGCGAATAAACGCAACACAAATTAGAGCTCACCGTTGAAGTAGGGGGCGTTGTGGCAGATGTAGCTGTCCCACCAGGAAAAGGGAAACTTGCATTACCCATCTGCATGTAAAGCATAAGACAAATGAAGCAACACAAGAAATACTAGAAATGGCATTGCTTCCTGGATCCAATAGCAATATGGTATTATGGTTAACTTGACAAGTGAAATTATTCATTATATAAAGTTCACTCATGGATTAGAAGATTCCATTAAATACGAATAGACTTTCAATTGAAAGAAAATCATACATCTTAAGGAATTAAAACTCATAAAAAAAATCCTTTTAAACTTGCAATTCTCATTAATCTTTTTCCAAGTGAACAAACAATCATGAATTGTTGAAACATATAAATAATAAGTAGTTTATCACCAATAATTAAAATTAATTGATAAATTGAAGGATGGAGGTTAGAGCTCTACTAGTTGTACTAAAAGGACCATAGCCTAATAATGTACACCTCAGTGTAACAAATATCAGTGCCTGTATCGCAACTTTGCACGTATAGGCAAGCACTTTTCAAGGAACATAAGCAAAACCGGAACTGTAAAAGCACCGATATAATTGGGTATCAATAAATCTTAAATTTTGCAATCCAAATCCTTGGATCAAAACTTACCTATCGAAAAAGTAATTCGAAAAAAAGTAATCTGTGGTTGATAAGAGCATCAACATCACAACATACAGCATTAAAGGAAACCAAATACATCCTTCAAATCATTAAACCATCTAAGGCTTTTCTAATCACATACAAAGGGGGAAAAAAACAAGAACTAGAGAATCAAATCAAACATAAAGGCAGACTCCTAAATAACTCAAAAGCAACAAGTAGAATATTCATATATCGATTTATGGGACATGAAACAATTTAGAGAGAGAGAGAGAGAGAAAACTCACATTAACATTGGTTACATAGTGACAAACGGCACATTTGACTGATGGGGCTCCATAAGGGTACATAAGTGTTGTACGGCAATTGCCACAGTTGATGTGAGCAACATTTGATGCTATTCATTAACAAAGAGGAAGCACAAATTAAAAGAGAAGTAGTTAATTAGTCAGTGAGCTGAAGGAGAGAGAGAATGCATACAAGAGGCAACTTGTATAAGCCATAATGTAATGTAGGAAAAAGGAAAATATTAAAATAGTGATACGAGAGAACAGAAGGTCCATATAATGAACACAACAATTTTCCAGGAACACCCCCACCCCCAAAAAGAGTAAAAATTATAGTAAAAGGGGGGAAAGAAAGTTTATATATATATTTTTTTTTATTTTTTTGTGAGTGTGAGATGACATCATTACTCAACTACCTAAAATGCTAATATTACAAGAGTAAACAATTAATCTGCTGCAGACCACAAGATGATGTACTAGTCATAACTCTCAACATCAAATGTCAAGAAAATTATCTTTGCGCATTAAGGAAACCACTCCTCACCTGGCACAAGGTTCACTGTGTGACAGCACGAGCATCTCACACTTGTAGCTCCACGAGTATACATCAGCAATGTACGGCAACCTCCACATATTAGTTGGGACATTTCCATTCCTGCAGGTTTTGCAATGACATGGGTGATACAGCAGCAAAACTGAATACTCATTGTTCTAAAAATGAGTAATATATAGGTAAAATGCATCATATTGATGAATGCTCATTAGCAGACATAGCCTGAAAATGATGTGAACTCAAATTCACTACTAGCCTCCATGACAACCTGAATACCTGATGAAGCAGAATCCTAGGTAGGGTTGTCAAGGAACTAATTCGTGAAGATCTAGCCAGTTTTGAGTTTGATCAATCATCAACTTGGAGATTCAAGATCAGAGTTCAAATCAATTGAGCTTAAGCAATCAACATTGAATACAGATTCAATTATGAAATATAGTATAAGATATATAACTCAAAAAATAAATTCATAATTGGATCAAAATCTTAATCGGATTAATCAAATTAAACCCTATCTCACCCAGTTATAAATCACCTACAATTCAAATTTGAATCTCAGATCTTAACGGGCACTAAAAATGAAATCCTCAAGGATCACATTTGAATATGTAATCGAATAAGACTCGACACCCAATGACAGTCCTAATTCCTACTCTCTGGGATCGCTCTTCTTGCATTTCGAACATAATATTTATCAAGTAGACAAAATAGGTAGACAAAATAATACAAGTCAATCATGTTTACTACAGGCAATTTATAAAACTAATCAAGAATTCTTTAACATGTGCTCCCAGCTTAAAAAACACAATTTCCTTCTTCATAACATTTATACAGGACTGGCTAAACATATATATAATTAACCACAGGTAGAAGCTTTCATATATGCAATTAAGTTAAAGAAAAAGTGCTAGACAATACCTGGAGGTGGAACTGAAGTAACTACATTGCACACTGTGCAGCAAACGTTTGCAGCTCCTCTTGGATAAAGAAGAATGGTCCTACACCCATTGCACACTAGTTGGCTCTGCATAGCTGTAAAGACAAAATTATCCACATGATAAGGATAAATACTAGGAAGCGGGGACTCTTCATTACCCCGACAAACTGCCGTATCCCCACACTGGATACACCGATCCTCAGGGATTCTTTGGGATTCTCCCTTACTTTATAACTCATGTGTTTTGAATTATCTCTGATTAATTTGTTATTTTTATTACTTCAAAACATATTGTTTGTTGGATTTTTAATTTTTTTTTTGTTTTTCTCGTGGTATCTATTTTGCTAAATGTTTTATTATATATAAACATATATAACTACCCATAAATATTTCAATACTTAATAATAAAATATATGATGAAACCCCCCCCCCCCCCCCCCCGCACCCGCACCCGAATCCCAATATTCTAAGATTTGGCGAATCTTCCCGTACCCCTGCGCTCATATCCATGCTTCTCAGGATAAAAATTGGACTAAAGATTATTATGTTACAATTGAATCTATTATGTTTATCAATTTTAGAGAGGGAAAAAAAGTTGGATAAATAATAATTATGCACCTCAGCTAAAAAATTCAAAATATAAAAACACCTCATTTTAAAATTCTAAATCATGGGCATCTTACGAACAAACTTTGGGAGCTTGAGTTCCAATAAACATGCTAGCAGGTGAAAGTAATGGAATCACGATATATATAGTAATGCATGAACTTTGATAATGTCAACCAAAGAAGTTCAAATAACAAATTGAGAGGCGCAAAAAGACAAAATGAATACAAGAAGTAGTAGAACTTATAGTAAATGTGTCCTTTACATGAGCAGACAAATCCATTATCCATGTAACGTTAATTTCATCTTTATCTGTGGCCAATCCACAACTTCTGTTCGACTTTAATTTCCTACTCCATTATGGCAGTAGATCAAGAAAGAATACATATCACCCCCATCAAATATGTGCAAACTGCACTAGTTGACTTTTCATGGGAAGATATCCCCGCCAAATAACCAATCCCAGCCCGCCAAAACAAGGGGATGAAACAAAATAAAATACCAAACTGAAAAACTATTGAATGGATTCCCTATGAACATGAAGACAATAAGGCTTTACATATTATTCGAGCAATTGACTGAGAATTATCGCCACTCAATGCACCGAGCCCTACGTATTACTAGACCAAGTACTTATGCTCTAATTCCCTATACGTGCATTTGCGTGTTCATATATATATATATATGGAGCCGATACATAGCTAATAGTGACTATAAGACCTTATCTGGCCACCAAATCTTACACTGTTCATTTTAAGATGTGACAACCACAATTTAAAAACACAACTCTCCTACTATTGTAGCCAAGTACAATGTTGTGGTAGGAGACTCACCTCCCGTAACACTATGTTGTAAGAGATTTGTATTTTGAAATCATGATTGCTAGATCTTACAATGAATGGTGTAATATGTGGTGGTCATAAAAGTTATTATAGTCACATTTGCTATGGATTAGGTGATACAAACCTTAGTAATGCAAGATGCAGTGGTCATAAAACTAGTGTAGCCAGTGTAGCCACATTTTCTATGGATCAGGTGAAACAAACATTAACCCTTTAAACCACCTTGAAAAGCCAGCTATCCAAGGGGAGAGGCTAAGGTCTTTATCACCCACACCAAGTTATATTTGTAGCAGATGCGAGACTATTCCTTATAGTTTAGTATGGAGTTCGCATTAATACACCCTTGCAAAACCAGCGACCTTGTTGGCTCATCAACCCAACTATGGCAGCTCCACCCTATTGACATTGACTCGACCCCCATTACAACTATCACAGTATTTTAATCTGGGCCCTTTCTGTAGGTCGTCTGTACGTGCGCCAACCCACAAGCATGGGCTCTCAATTAAAGAATCAATGATACAAACCTTAACCCCTTTGATCGACCTTGAAAAGTTAGTAATCTAAGGAGAGAGACTAAAGTTTATATCAACCCATATCAAGTTACATTGTAATCGATGTGAGATTATTCCCTACAGTTTACTATGGAGTTCGCATCATCAGGCTCATATATATATATATATATATATATATATATATATATATATATATACAGAACTGATCAGGTCCGGACTCCCGGACCTGATCAAATTCGGACCCCAAATTTTTTTTTTTTGTAGAACTAAAAAAAAAAATTATGGAACTGAAATTTTTCCATAATACAGTGTTTTGGGTGTGTTTATAATACCTACACCAACTAATGTATGTACAGTCTGCCCAGACTGTACAGACATGTTTTGTTATAGGCATCCAAAACACTGTATTATGGAAAAATTCTCCATTGCTTCCTCAATTGCTATGTGACCCTCGGCCCTGTGGAACGCTTCTGTTAAATCTGTCGGAGGGTTGATCACCAGGTCCTTCATCAGCTTTTTGGATTTCCCGATGTCTAGCCCGGTTGTGAAGAATCCCAAGGCTTGTGGGGAGTTCAACTCTGCCACCGACCCCACAGCCTCTCGGAACCTTTTAACGTACTGCCCCAGGCTCTCATCTGATCTCTGCCTGACCTGCATGAGGGATGCTGTGATCTTTCCCCGTCTCTTATTACTCCCGAACCGAGCATGAAACTTTTCCCGAAGGTCCTTCCACGAGCTTATCGACTCTGATGTCAGGGTTCCCATCCATTCTCGGGCACTCTTCTTCAGGGTGGTGGCGAACATGTGACACTTGGCCGCATCAGAATGGTCGTAGTACGTCATTAACCTATCATACCCATCAGAATGATCATAAGGATCTCCCAGCCCGTCGTAAGTCTCCATTGGGGGCATCTTCCTTTTGGGGTCGGCTATTTCCCGATTAATTTCCACAGAAAAGGGTGACCCTATACAGGCCGAGGGCTCCCCCGTTGAGCTTTTGGCCAATAGAATCTTTTCCAACTCAGCTACCCTTTGGGCGAGGGGGTCGGACTCTCCTTCATGAGGGGACGATCGAGGTCTGTCCCTCTCATGTTCGGGAATCTCGTCTCCCCTCCTCTTTCCAGACTTGCATGGGCGTTCCGATCGGCGGCCTGCTGAACGGCTCCTCCTCCGGCTCCGGTCGTCCCTCGAACGACTCCGGTATCTGCTTCTCTTCCTATCAGCCTCTCGCCTTCGGGGAGACCGAGACCGGCTATGGTGCCTACGCCTCTTGGAGGATGCCTCATGTTCCCCGGCCATGTTAGCCATCTGTAGTTCGAGTTCCTCCTGTTGGAGACGTAGGGCCGTCATGACATCTTTGTTTTGCTGCATCTTTTTCTGCAGGATAAATTCTGTTTGATCTCGACTACCTAGTGTACGACTTTTTTCATGTAACTCCAACGCCTGTGGGTTGGCTTCGTCCATCCGACTAGCTTGGTTGGGGGTACGTTGGCTTTCATGAAAGAGCCGCCTCCGAGGGGAGCCATCCGGCTCCCTTTGATCGTCCTGGATTCTGGAACCCAATCTGTCCTTCACCGACCCTCTCACCTGAGTGGTCTAGTGCGACTTGGCCTTATCCCGGTCGGAAACGGCATATTCCGCACTCGCCATCATCTCTCGCCGGAAAAAGATCTGATTGTGATTGTTTAAGCACTAACCCCTCCTTCTAGCGCCAATGTTAACGCCAAGTTTCGCCGGCGCGTCCAATCACAGAATACACGCGCTAGAACTTGCACAGTAACAGATCACACAGAAGCTTGACGGCTTGTGCCGCCGGGGGATAGCTCCGGTGTGAGAATGAGTACAGGCCGTTACAAGGGTAAACAATGGAGGCTAAGTGTTTAGTGCTCAAAAATAGGTATTACCTCATAATGTTAACCTAGGCCTTGTATTTATAGAGCTCATCACCTTAGAATCTTCTCCCAGTCGGATTAGGACTCCTATTGTATGGTAATTACCATAACTTGGGTCCAACACAATCTCCTTAAAAGGTGCAAGTAAAATCCAATCTTACTACTACCTTTGGAGTTACCTTATATGCGTATGAATAAGTACCCGGACTTTGCATGCAGGAGAGCCCACTATGCAGGCCCAACCAGTCCTACAATATGGTATGGGCTTCGGCCCAACCAGTCCTACAATATGGTCTGGGCTTCGGCCCAAGAGACTCAAAGACCCGACCCCGAACACCACAAGACCGAGTTCGGCTTCGGCCCAAGATGGCTCAAACACCGACCCGAACACCTTCAACTTCTCCATGGGTTTCGACCCAATGGTCTCATAAATCCCATCTGACGTCAGGCCCTTAGCCAATATGGAGGTCTGTAAAACACTCCCGAACAATGATCATTATTATTATCATTATTATTATTAAGTAATCGAATATCCCTTGCCCCCGATCAGGAGAAAAGTTTTCCCAAAAAGTGAACTGATTTCCAATTCCTCCAAACTTTCCTTCAATTTCGAATTTCGAAATCGCAGGCCATGATGTTTTCGACGATCGGTGCCGATTCTTTCACGCCGCTAATGTGCATCGGGTAGCTTTGAGGTTGGAGGGATATCAGACCATCCAAATTTTAATTTCCAAATCAGATCAGATCTCAGATCATCTAGATTTTAATTTTCCTCCACAATTCCTTCGATTTCTCCAATTTTCAGTTCCTCTCCCAAAACCCCAAACCAAGGGGTCAATCTCTCTCCTCACATAATTTTAATTACTACTAGAATTACACAAATTCAGTATTTCGACTTCTCAATCTTCGAATCAACCGTCGGAGCAGATTTTGATGAAGTCGTCGTTCGGAGATTACCACCGGGTTTTTTTTCAGCGATCGCCGTACTCATGAACCTGAGGCTCAAGTCACTTGTAAGTTGAGGGATTTTGTTATGATATGTTATGTGTGCATTTCATAAATTGGGGAATTTTATTATGATCCGCTTTCTTTTGTGGTGAAGTATTTTTTTACGATTTTATATTATGATCTCTCTGTTCTCACAACTTCGGTATTTCTCACCAAAAAAACCTAGAAATGGCAATCCATTTATGCGAAGACACATTTACTTGGTTTCGAGCTCTGATACACAAGTAGTTGGGAAGGCTCGTGATGTTGTGAGCAAGAAAGAAGATGAAAAGTCGTACTTAAAAGATAGGCCTTCTCATGATGCAAAACTTCGCCCCATACATTATGTTGTTGCCGGTGAGGATCCTTCCTCAGGTTTGTTTGTGCCAATTGTTTGGTTCTGGATTGATTTTAGATTTGTTATGTTAGTGGAGAATTTTATAATAACAATAATAATAATAATAATAATGAATTGATTACTTAATTCTTTGGACAATCTAACAGTTAAGCCAGTTTAGTACAAAACTTAATTCTTTGGACAATTTAACAATTAAGCCAGTTGTGCTCAGGTGGTCTAATGGCCAAAATTTTAATCTAGAGGTATTGGGTTCTATTATGGGAAGCAACATATTTTTAGAAATTAATTTTGGAAAAGTACACGTAAGTGGTGCCACCACGTGTGCCACGTAGGCAGTGGCAAGAAACTTTTGTCAGTAGGAGTCAAAATTATTACCAAGTAACAAATAATTTGGCGGGAGTTCAGGGCAGCGCCCCCGAATCAATTTTTTTTAATACTTTATACTTTCAGGTGTATATATATATACTATATTACAATGAAAATATAATGAGTACTAATATATGGTATATATACACTATATTGACTCATAATACACTTTTTTAATCACAACTGTTCATAAATAAGTAATTCATTATTATTATTAAAAATAATATACATTAGATTATTATTTAGTTTAAAATATTATGGGGAGATACATATATTGAGAGGATATGAGTCATATGTGCTTAAAATTTGATTGACAAAGTTATAATTTTTAATTTGACCCCGTATAATATAAAATTTTAGTGAGATCAATTTATATATAATACTTAAAAATTTTAAATTTTACCTTACATTATAAAACAAAAAATAATTTTCAGTGTGGTCGATTGACCTCACAAAGTTATATTTTGCTTCGCCACTGCACGTAGGCAAGGTCAACGCATATGTGGCACCTAGGGGCTCAATATCCAAATTTTCGAACAGAAAGGGGTTCAATTTGCGTTGACCAAAAGAAAGGGGCTCAATACCCAAAAACACTTAAAGTTCAGTGGTTACATTTGCATTTTACCCTTTTATTATACTGTCATATTATTTGGTATATTTTTAGTGTAATTTTTTGATGCACATAATAATATTCATATCAAATTTATAAATTGACAAATAGAAATTGAAGTGTGCAAGTACAAATTGAGTACTTTTTATTTTGATGGTAGGTTACTTTTTGTTTGAAAGTATGGATATTAATTGGGGTGGTGAGAGAAATAGTGTTTGGTGATTGTCACGATAAAGTACGTTACTTTTTGTTTGGCAAGTGTGGATATTAATTGGGGTGGTGAGAGACAAAGTGTTTGGCGAATTGTTTGTTTGCAGGATAAAAGTTGCTTTTTGTTGGGATACTTTTTCAACAACACATGGCCACGTAGGAATTTTTTTTAACCCGCAAGCGTGTGGTATGTATAGGAAGGGGGCCGATATATATTATGCCATTCTAGTGATATTTTTGTTTCTCAAATGTTCTCTTTCTTTCTATCATAACAGGGATCCCTTTTTCTTTTCTTTTTTTTCTTTTTTAATTACACTAATAGAGCATGTCAAATATGTAGCTATCAGAAGATTAACTACTTATATATAGTCATATCCATGTCCAATAAACAACAAAAATGATAGTGGTAAAAACATAGATATTTTTGCTAGCAAAATTCATTCGCAATAGAAGTATTTGTTAACAAAGTCCCTACAAGTGTAGTCAAGCCAGCTCAATTAGATGTAAAGACAGGCATTTTGCAACCTAACTTGGAGTCTTGGAATTCACACTAGTCTAAAATATCATTAACTAAAAATCCTTAACAGACCCTTGTTCCTCAACGGATGTGTACAGGAATTTATTTTAAAAAAAACAGATCAAAGCTTTAAGATTCAATAAACAAAATAAACATGCTTGAAAAAATATCATTGCACCACACCCAACACCCTATCCAATGGTTTTGTGTACTGACTACTGAGATTAGTAGATCCTACCTCCATCAGTATTTGGACTATTAGAATTATGAAATCATAAATAAGATAACAACTAGTAAATGCTTCCAGAAAACATTATATTAGGCAACAACAGTAATCCCAACAACAAACAAATTGTCCCGATCGAAAAATTCAATCTCATCCAACACAAAATCATCAACAAGTAGCAGCCATCAAAATACCCAAAAAGAAAAAATAACAAAAAAATCTTAAACAGCTTTACCTATAATTAGAACAATGCAACGCCCAAATAAATCTACAACAGAAAAAAAAATCAATTGAAAAGGTTGAATCTTTATACGAAAAGATGAATAATTACCTCTGAGAAAGCCTTGAACAAATCTTTTGAGAACGTAAGGAGTACGATGAGAAAATTTAAGACCTACCAATATTGGAATTTGATTAGGGATAAAGCGAAAGGGAAAGAAAAGGGAATGGATTGGAAATTGGATTATGTTCTTCTCGTTAAAATTTGGGGCTTCTTTTCCTTTCTCTTAATTTATGTAATTTAGGGGAAAGGGAAATCTAGAATTTCTCAACGAAGAAGAACATAATCCGAAACTTCTTTTCGCCAATTCCAATCTGGTTTCCTTTGGTCAATTTCTTTTTCACTCGTCTAACGCGGTTCGGGTTTTTTACTAGGTGGATCCGGGCTGTAAAAATTTGTATTACCTTCCCATTGACTTTTTAAGCTATTTTTTAATTTAGATTTAGAAATTTTAAATTAAATTAAAAATAATTATATTTCATCGCTTCCCCATAAATATAGTTTTCTTTGTCAATGCTTTTTCGTTCCACGAAAAGAATTTATTTTCTAGTAATAATAGGAAAATGATATTTTAACACAAAAAATGATACTTTCATATCAGCCTCTCAGGTAAACATGTGAGATCTACTTATTATTTATACAGTGGTGTTAAAATATATCAGTAAAAAAAATTATTTATTGACGTTTAGAGTGTTTCTTTTAAATTTATTTTTTCAATTATAATATTTCACAACATACTATTTCAATCATTGTCAACCTTTGAGTTGTAAGTCTAATGACTTTAAATATATACATATATATATATATGATTTCCTTCAGATGTGTTAAGTAAGAGCTCTAATACCATGTTAAGTAACCAACTCATCTAAAAGCTTAAGCTGTTAGATGGAGGGCCCAACAATGTTTGTGAATGAACTTTGCACGGGAGCAATCCTTTTGAAGGGGCAGACGAAGGATGGGGTGTATGAATGGCCAGTTTCCTCTCCAACGTCCTCTCCGTTATTAGCTTTCTCTAGTGTCAAGACTACTTCATCTGAATGGCATCATATATTAGGACATCCAGCCTTTCCCATTTTAAAACACATTGTTTCTCATTATCAGTTAGATTTGTCTTCCTCTATGTCATCTAATTTCTTATGTAATGATTGTCAATGCAATAAAAGCCACAAATTACCATTTTTCACATCTTCTGTTATTTCTTCTCGACCACTTGAAATTATTTTCTCTGATGTCTGGACCTCTCCTATTGTGTCACGTGATGGTTTTAAATATTATGTCATCTTTGTTGATCACTTTACTAAATACATTTGGTTTTATCCCCTTAAACAAAAATCTGAAGTCAAAGTTGTATTTATACGTTTTAAAGCCATTGTTGAAAAACACTTTGAAAAAAATAATACATACTCTTTACTCAGATAATGGTGGTGAATACAAAGTGTTTGCTAGTTTTCTAGCTACGCATGGCATTTCTTCTTTTACTACTCCACCACACACACCTGAACACAATAGATATTCCGAAAAAAGACATTGTAACATTGTTGAAATAGGTCTTTTTCTACTCTTTCTTGCCTCATTACCTTTAACCTTTTCGCCTCAATCTTTTGCTACTGCAGTCTACCTAATTAATAGAATGCCAACTCCAACACTGAATTTTTCATCTCCTTTCGAGAAATTTTTTGGCACAACCCCTAACTACTCAAAACTTAGGATATTTGGTTGTTTATGTTATCCTTGGCTTCGCCCTTACTCTTCCCACAAGCTTGATGCTCGCTCTACACCATGTGTTTTTCTAGGCTACTCTCTTACTCAAAGTGCATATTTATGCTTTCATTCATCTTATGGAAAAACCAATGTCTCTAGGCATGTCAAGTTTGTTGAGTCCGTGTTCCCTTTTCACACACTCTCCACTCAATCTCCTCCTATACAACCTGATACAATCTCCACTTGGATTCCTTCACCCATCACTGTTCCGTTGCCAACATATGTGCCACAAGACGTCACCCCATCCAACGTGCAATCTTCTGGGCGCCCCCCGTGCGTGACATCTTCACCATCTTTGCCCTCAACCACAAACACACAATCTCAACCATCCACAACTTCTCCACCATCCCCTAACCCACAACCTACATTAGAAACCACTTTGTTAGTTCCCAGAGGGCACAATAGACCTAGAAGGGGGGGTTGAATAGATCCTTTTTATTTCAAATACTTTTCTGGTTTATGTTGTATTGTTTATATTAGAGTATATGACAAATATAAAAATCTTTTCAAGCACAGCGGAATAAGTAAAAGATTCTCCTTCATTGATATATTCATAATCATACATACATTGTTCATAGGGTTAGTTTAGTTGTAAGCAGTTAGAACATACATAGCAGTTATAACAGTTATATATAGACATAATGTAAATGACATAATGTAAAAGACACAAGGGGTTTTAAGTGGTTCAGAGACTCAAGCTCCTAATCCACTCTTCTGCTTTTAACTAGCAGGATTTCCACTAAGGAAGGGCAACACCCTGAATCTCTACGATTCTTTCAAGGCCAGCAGCCTTGGGACTTCAGTTCACTAAGAACTCTTAAAGGCCAGCAGCATTGGGACTCCTCTAGTTCCCTTGGAACCCTTCAAACCCAGCAGACTTGAAACTTCGTTTAGTCCCTCTAGACAAGGACCCTTTGGCCCTGCTTTGTTTAGTCCCTCCGGACAAGGACCCTTTGGCCCTGCTTCATTTAGTCCCTCTGGACAAGGACCCCTCAGGCCCTGGCTTCGTTGAGTTGTTTATTGTTGTTGGAGTCGGTGCTGAGCTGCTAAGATGTCTTCATGCTCTGAATATCTTCTATCCATAGCAACTTGGCTTGTTCATCCTTGAAGAGCAGTTGAGTGTTGCATGATGCTCAACTTCTTAGGTTGCTCAACTACTTCGGATGACCCCTTGATGAACTGCCTTGAAGATCATTCTCCTTGGTACTTGATGGATGCATATGAGAGGCTTCTAAGATGACTGTAAGCTCTTCTGCAAGGTACTTAAAAGCTTTCTCATGCTTAACACCAAGATGAATTTTGTGATCTCCCTTATTGCTACTCGATACCTTCCCATGATGGACTTGCTAAGTTGACCATAAGCTCTTCTCTTTTGTACTTAGAGTCTTCCCATGATGGACATCCAGATGGCATGATGCTCTTCTTTCTCTCGGCAATTCAGAACACTCTTCATGTAGTAGAGCTCTCACTTCTACATAGTAGAACTCACACTTCTACTTCTTGTTTGATCTGACTTTTGAGTGTTCTTGGTGGATCGTAGAGTAAGCCTCTGGACTCACTATCACTTGATTCGATCAGTCAAGCTTCTCTCCAAAACTCACAACTCCAGCAACCTTTGATCTTTGAAGCTCTTCTACATTTATACACCTTCCCAATCATTCCGTTGGAAAGTAGCCGTTGGAAGCTATTCAAATGTTTTCACATATCTCAAGTTGTTTGAGGTAGACTGCTTGATGTGACATGACATACTTTTTCTGACTCTGCAGTCTACTGTTTCACCTACCCTGTCAGATGTATCACTTTACTATCTTGGGCAGGTCAAAGACTTTATTTCTTCTGATTTCTTGATCAAAGGTTGTCTTTTGCATCGATGCTCTCAATAAGCACTTGTTCGAATATTACCCTTCAGATTGAACCGTTGTCAATGCTTCAGTCTTCAGGTATTCGAACTCTACGATTCTGATGTACGTCTTCATGGACCTGATCGTAATGTCTTGCTGAGTGTTGTTCGTTGACTTAGAAGAGTTAACACTATGATCCTGAAGAGTGTTGATTGGATCTTCAATGTAGAACACATCTTCCTAGTATTGTGCAGTGCTTCAATACTTCTGTTTGCTTCGACTGTTCTCAGATACTGATGGCCTAATTCCTTGCTCTGGTCCCCTTCTGAATATCAAGACACTTCAGATTTGTGGCACGTCCAGCTTGCTTTCTCCTAGTGATCTTCCGGTCACTTATCATCAATGAACTGACCCTGCACTTAATCACTTTAGTCTTGCTCTCCAAAGGCTGACCAGTATCTAGGTTCCCCTTCCATTAGTTCTTTCTTTGTTTGGCAAACACTACGATCTTGGTTGCTTCCAAGATCGTTGTCTTCTGTTCTCTTGACAGCTACTGCATTAGCTGACTTTTCCTTAGTCAGCTGCTGAAGTCTTCATTGGATCTCCTTGTGGAAGACTTCATCACGAATGGCCTTACACCTCAATCTTAACGCTGATTGGGTTTGTGCTTAGATCTTCTGTTAGCTTGCATGCCATACGTTGAGTGCTCTCTTGTTCCCTTACTGTGGAATGCATTATTGCAGTGCCAACTAGAGGCTTCGTATCTTTGGATATTCTGGGAGTGCTCATTCGTTGATAATCGTATCTACTCTATGATTCTGACTTAGCATTTTGATCACTTCTGTTGGAGTCTTAGTCCTGCACTCTACGATTCAGCTTTGGCTTTGCAGACACTACGATCCCGAGATCAGATATTGACACTCTACGATTTCTGTCTTGTGCTTGTTGTCTTCATCTGATCTTGCCCGACTACGATCTCTGTATTCATTCAGTGGACTCTACGATCTCAGAGTATAGCCTACGATCCTTGTCTTGTCTTTGGCATCGATAGACTCTACGACTCTGAGTGTAGTCTACATTTCATACTTGGCTTTAATAGATGGTCGTTCGGCTTATAGACAGGTTGTCTCTACGATTCTGAACATGACTTCCTCAACACACTACGATCCCGAGGAAGCTCTTCTCGACACACTACGATCCTTTTTCGTTTCCCCTGGAAGTCTACGAACTCCGAGATCTCACTATCTTGCATACTCCTATTCTGCCTCGATAGCTCCCGAGTTAACTCTGACTCTCCTGGCAGACTACGACTTCTGGTGTAGTGCTCGACGATCAGACAAGCCTATCTATTACATCATAAGATCAACCTAACAAGCTTGATCTTTCTATATTTATAGTCCTTGACTTTACAAAGCTGTTTTACTTATGTAGGATCAATCTAATATATTTGATCAATTCATTCTAAGTCCTTGTACATATATTTCTATTATCTATTAAAGGACTTTACAGCTTTTCTTCATGCAAGCATACTTGCATATTCATTCATATATATATCATAATCAAATCATATATTAAATAGGAATATCATTCACATGTTTATTCCTGACACACTTCACATCCCTCTACATCTCAACCCACTCATACACACTCTATGGTCACCAGAGCCAAAAACAAAATTATTAAACCTGTCCAAAAACTAAACCTTTCAACTCAACTATCTCATCCCATCGACATAGAACCTACCACTGCGACCCAAGCCCTCAAGGATCAAAAATGGCGTCGGGCCATGTCTGAAGAATATGATGCGCTTATTCGAAATGGGACATGGGAGCTAGTACCTCCTGCTTCTAGTTAAAATATAGTTGGTTGTAAGTGGATTTTTTGTATTAAACGACATTCTGATGGTTCTATTGACAGGTACAAAGCACGGTTAGTAGCCAAAGGATTTCATCAACACCCTGGTTTTGACTATCATGATACATTTAGTCCTGTGGTCAAGCCAACTACGGTGCGCCTTGTTTTGAGTCTTGCTATTAGTCGAGGATGGTCTCTTCGTCAACTTGATATCAATAATACATTTTTACAAGGTCATCTTTTTGACGATGTCTATATGTTACAACCACAAGGCTTTGTTGATCATGATAAACCATCTTATGTTTGCAAGCTTAGGAAAGCTATTTATGGGCTCAAGCAAGGTCCACGAGCTTGGTATACTGAACTCCGCAAATTTCTTCTTGCTTCGGGTTTTCACAATTCACTAGCTGACACCTCTCTGTTCATTTCCAAAACTGGTGATTATATTATCTATATATTGGTTTATGTGGATGATATTATTATAACGGGAGATAATGATGGTTTTGTTCAACAATTTGTCACTATGTTATCTCAACAATTTTCATAGAAAGATCTTGGGCAACTATCTTATTTTCTCAGAGTGGAAGTTTTATCACATCCTTATGGTGTTCTGCTGTCTCAGAAAAGATATATCCTCGATCTTCTTGCTCGTACAAAAATGATGGAAGCAAAACCAGTTCTCACACCCCTTCCCACTTAATTGCCAATCACTTCGGACTCTAGTGTTTTACTTTCTGATCCATCTGAATACCGTGCTATTGTTGGGAGCCTACAATATCTCTTACTTACTCGACCCGACATAACTTTTTCTGTTAACAAGTTGTCACAGTTCATGCATAAACCAACCTCAGATCATTGGGTTCTTGTTAAGCGTCTTCTTCGCTATCTCTATGGCTCGTTAAATGAAGGTATTATCCTCTATCGAGATTCGCCATTACTCTTACATGCGTTTCAGATGCTGATTGGGCTATGAATCGTGATGATTTCTCCTCCATCAGTGCCTACATTGTATATCTTGGTCGTAATCCGATTTCTTGGAGTTCTAAGAAACAACGATCTGTTGCACGATCCTCCACTGAGGCCGAGTACAGGTCTGTTGGTAACACTGCTGCAGAACTAAACTGGGTTTGTTCTCTCTTGACTGAACTAGGCGTGTGTCTCCCTCATTCTCCTATTATTTATTGTGATAATGTTGGGGCCACACATCTTTGTTCAAATCCAGTTTTTCATTCTAGAATGAAACATGTGGCCATTGATTTTTATTTTATACGTGAACAAGTCCAATCAGGATGTCCGCGTGTTGCTCATATTTCCGGTAAATAACTAGCAGATGCACTCACAAAGCCCCTATCACGCACACAATTTCTTTCTCTTAAGTCCAAGATTGGAATCTCTACTCGAGCTCCATCTTGAGGGGGTATAATAGAGCAAGCTAAGTCTTTATCTTTTTGTTATTAGTTAGGTTCTGTTTGACTTGGTATTTAAAGTTTGAATATTGTATTTTCAATTTCATTATTTATAGGAGTTAGTTTAGGAAGCTACTGTACTTGAATTGTTTTTAAACTCATTTGTTAATATAAATAATGATCAATGAATAACCAAGAGGCAGATTAGGCCTTTATTTTTCTTCTCTATTTTATGCTCTTCATCTCTTTGTAATAAGATGCGAACTCAAATTGCGAACTAAAGACGAACTTAAAAAAAACACGCGGGTCATCGTAAGAAGACAAAATGGGTCAAATTCATTTTGCCCAATTATAATATTTCACAACATACTATTTCAACTATTGTCAACCTTTGAATTATGAGTCTAATGACTTTATATATATATATATATATGTGTGTGTGTGTGTGTGTATAAAATTTCCCCCGAACTATGGGACTATTAATCAGATTTTGAATTTTTTTAGCCAACTCATTAGCTACTTTTATAGATAAATTATAATATTATATATTCAAAATCTTATATTGTGGTTCATGGAATTAATTAACTTGAAAGAAGGAATTCCAACAAAACAAAAAAAAAGAAAAAAAAAGAGAGATTTAATAATCTTGATAGGATAGAACGATGATGAACTTATGGTCACTATAGTGGGATTAAAAAATTATTTTATTTCTTTAGTTTTTTATTTTTAATTAGTTTACAGAGAAAATTGCTACCACTTTTTTTTGTCTTATTTTGATGATAAAGCAAAAACAAGAGAAAAACAAAGGAGAAAAAATATACTCCCTCCGTCCCAGTATAAAAGTCCTTATTACTATTTTGGGTTGTCCCATGTTAAATGTCCACTTTCTTTTAATAACCAAACTTTTACACATTTTTTTCCTATTATGCCCGTAGCATTAAATATCTCATATTTTTCTTATTCTAATTCTCTCTCCATATTTAATGACATTATTATGGGTAATTTTGTCATTTTATTCTTTATCTTAATATGCGTGAAAAGTCCACCAGAACTTTTATCCTGGGACGGAGGGAGTACATAAAAGAAAAAGGAAGGGAAAAAATATATCCTCATCCTCTTGTTGTATCTTATACGGTTTAATTCTATAAAATGTCTTGTCCTTGGGACTGTTCAAAAAAAAAATACATTTATACTTTAAAAAGATGTTTGATTAGTAGTTTACTATTTTGAGAAAATAATTATGAATATAGGTTCATATCATATCCAAAAAAAATAGATAATAGAAAAAAGCAATTGACAATAAATATAACTGGACTCAAATATTCTATCAGTTATAAAATTATAGATACAATTTTATTTTAATATTATAAAATGATATAATTTTTTTAATATATTATTAATTTATTTTTAATTAATTAATTGAGTACAATCATGTCACTATTATTATATTTTTAACTAGTACTTAAAAGACGTCATTCTCGTAATAAGGATGAATTTGAAAATAATTATTATATGATAATCATGTATTGGCATTAGTATGGAACTTGCGTTTGATATGACCGCTCAAAATACAATCCAATTGACCACTGATAAGTAGGTTTTATACCTACTTATCCGATATCTTTTACTTGAATTAGTTGCTTTTATTCATGTGTCTTAGTTACTTTTCATGCATTTTGTGTTCGTTTTGTAGGTTATACGTTTGGAAGCGGTGTGAGCGATTATTGGGAAGGAAAATGCAAGGAAAAAGCAATCCGGACATCGTTTATGCTTTTATGTTCATTTCATGTTCTTGGCTTGGAGCTTGGACTATATTGTAGAGCGTTTTCTTAGCGTTCCGGAACATCTTGAATCATTCAAATCGGAGTTCGGATGAAAGAGTTATGACATTTCTACCGACGGACGTTGAACTTCACCGTTTTGGGTGGTGATTTTCATAGCAGTCACTTCCAGTCCATTTTCGACAGTCATCCGTTCGTTATTTCTCAAATCTAAAAGAATGAAAGTTGTAGATCTCGTCGATATCTTCGATTTGATAGGTCGCGGAACCCGTAACTCCTCCCGGTTTAAAAGTTATGGCAGTTTTAGCAGAGTAGGTTCCAGCAGAAAAAGTAATTCGCAGCTTACTACCCAGTCGGGGCTGGGCGTTTTTGTGCCTTAGGACCCAGCCGGGGCTGGGGTCCTGGGCATTTTAGCAGTCCACTACCCAGCCGGGGCTGGGTTTTTGCAAGGGAAAAGGCCAGCCGGGGCTGGCCTATGCGAAAAAGAGGAGATTTTGTCCGAATTTGAGTCCGAAAAGGATTGTTTCAAGTTGTTTGATTCAAGGACTTCCAAGAGGACTTAAAGACATGTACAAAGACTTATAAAAGGAGGGGAATAACATAGATTAGGGGGGATTAGAGGAGATTATTAGGAGATTAGAGAGCATTCTATTAAATTAGATTAGAGTAAATTAGAAAAAAAACACTAGTTCAAATTAGATTTGGAGATTGATGCAACTTGGAGACCATTGAAGATTCAAAGGAGGAGCAAGAAGGGAGTGTCAAATCTACTCACAATAGATTATTTCTTCTCATCTTATTCTATCTTTATCGTTTAATGTGTATTCAATTGTGGATTCTTAGTTTTAATTCAATAATAAGGAACTAATTCTTTGTTTGAGATTACAATGGATCTTATTGTGTAGTTTATTTTAATATGCTTCGCTATCAATTATTATGTTCTATTGAGAGGATTGTCTATTGTGATTTGGACTTAATTGTTTAATTGCTTGGCCATCAATTACCGTGATAATCTATATGAACTCGAGAGATGAAGTATAGATTTAGATCTAATCATGATAGCATGTGTTCAGGATTTTGTTAGTAGCTTAAACTTGATGTGTGTTAAGGTAGAGATATGCTTGACATCGCATGTAATCGGATAGAGAACTTATTCTTCAACCTTCTTCAATTGTAATTCACATAGAGATATAGTGGGTTAGTTGATTAAGGTGTTTAACGAATTTCTATCTTAATTGTGGATTGATGTTAATACGGTATTAGTGCATCGAGAGATGGTTAATACTACTTTCGTGTTCTTGATTAACAATTCGGGATAGAGAATAATTGATGAGAAGTGTGTTAACCTAAATGAAGCAATAAGTGAAGTTGTGATCTTAAATCTCCATAATCTGATTTTTAATTAGTGGTAATTAGAATTAGTTTAGTTAGATATTTTAATTTATAACATTAAATTCATTTGTTTAAATAAGATTGAGTTGGTTACGGGTTAGTACTTGGTGATTTTTATTAAATAATTCTCTGTGGGAACGATACTCAACTTATCACTTTATTACTTGTTGACCACGTATACTTGCGTGTTGTGTGTAACTAGATTTTACCCAACAAGTTTTTGGCGCCGTTGCCGGGGAATTAGTTTAATATTTTTTTACCAATATTAATTTCAATCAAATTAGTCTTAATTTAAACATTTTTATTTTTATTTTTAATTCTCTTCCTATATTTCTCTCTTTTCAGGTACCGTGGATGACTTTGCGTATCAATGGCCATACACGAACATGACTCAACCAAAAGAAAAGGAGATTGACAGACTCGCGACACTTTCCGCAATGTCAGCACAAATTAAAGAACTTTCGAGGAAGTTGGACGTTATCGCAGTCCAACAGAGTCAAAGGATGGCAATCATGTGTGACTATTGTGCTGGCAACCATCCGAGTCATCAATGCACCGTTAGTTTTGGGCGGCGAAAACAAGGTGATATATACCTCAACCAGTATGCATATGATAATTACCATCAAGTTTGGGGGTATCACCCGGATTCTTCAGGGAGCTACAACTATCAAGACCAATACTCTGCTCCAAATCCAACGTATCCATCAAATTTCTCAAATCCACCTCCAATGCAACAAGAAGACAATTCAGATTTCAAGGAATTCATGTTAAGGATTATAGCAGAAAAAGAAGAGATGATAATGAGTCAGGAGTTATCAACCCTAAATTTTAATAATCGAATGGAACAACTCCTCACTACCTCAACCAATGGTCCTCAATACATGGCTTCCGAGACTGAAACAGAAAGTTCAAGGTTGGAGGAATTGGTGTCCAAGTTCATAGCATCAAATGAGGAGAGAATGAGTAATCAAGCGAGGTCAATTCAAAATCTTGCGGATCAGATAGAGCAAATGACCAAAGCCGTAAGCAACCTTCCTCAAAACACTTGGTTTTATGGCATGGATGATGAAATTGACGGAGAACCCGAACCAAATCTGCAACTGGATGAGCCACAAGGTATAGGAAGTGTGGAGACAATTGGGGATAATGAAATAGAGGTCCACAAAGATCTAAATGGGTCTCCACCAAAGTTCAACGATCTGGTTAGATTTGCAAAACCGTGCCCGCTTGGTAGTCATGTCGTCGGCGAAGATCTTATTGACATAAGAGTGAGTACAATTTTGAATCCATTGTGGGACGAGAAAGAGAAGATAGACGAAGAGCACATTGTGTGTGACAAGCTTCCATGCCCCAAAGTGATCACATACACAATGAAGAAAACACCTAGCTGTGGGACGTTCTTGATTGAGATCTTACCAAATCAGAGCATGTTAGGTGACTTTGATGCATTGGCCATCGTAAATGGGAACCTATTAAAAGCTACCATTTTTTTTTGTCTTATTTTGATGATAAAGCAAAAACAAGAGAAAAACAAAGGAGAAAAAATATACATAAAAGAAAAAGGAAGGGAAAAAATATATCCTCATCCTCTTGTTGTATCTTATACGGTTTAATTCTATAAAATGTCTTGTCCTTGGGACTGTTCAAAAAAAATAAATACATTTATACTTTAAAAAGATGTTTGATTAGTAGTTTACTATTTTGAGAAAATAATTATGAATATAGGTTCATATCATATCCAAAAAAAATAGATAATAGAAAAAAGCAATTGACAATAAATATAACTGGACTCAAATATTCTATCAGTTATAAAATTATAGATACAATTTTATTTTAATATTATAAAATGATATAATTTTTTTAATATATTATTAATTTATTTTTAATTAATTAATTGAGTACAATCATGTCACTATTATTATATTTTTAACTAGTACTTAAAAGACGTCATTCTCGTAATAAGGATGAATTTGAAAATAATTATTATATGATAATCATGTATTGGCAGTAGTGTGGAACTTGCGTTTGATATGACCGCTCAAAATACAATCCAATTGACCACCAGAGCTACACATTTTAGTTGTTATATTTTCGCAATGATTATAATTTATAATGGAACAAAGAATTTTCCCCAAATTAAATAATAATAATTATATTAATAATAATAATCACAATAATAATAAAATAAAAATAATCATAATAATAATAAAATAAAAACAGTTCTTTCTTTTTTAAAAAAAGATTTTTTGAAAAACAAGTTTTTTTAAAAAAACAGATGTTTAAAAAAACAGTTTTTTTAAAAGCAGCTTTTTTAAAAAAAATTGATTTTTTTTAAAAAACAGATTTTTTAAAAAACAGATTTTTTTTTAAAAAATCATATATTTTTTTAAAAAAAACAGATTTATTTTAGAAAAACAGATTTTTTTAAAAAGCACGTTTTTTTTAAAAAAACTGTTTTTTATTTTAAAACACATATTTTTTTAAAAAAAGGTTTTTTTAAAAAAACAGATTTAAAAAAAACAGTTTTTTTTTAAAAAGCCGTTTTTTTTTAAAAACAGTTTTTTAATAAAAAAAATCTGTTTTTTTAAAAATCTGTATTTTTTGTTTTATTTTATTATGTTTTTGTTATTTTTAAAACTTTAAAATGTTAATTTTTTATTTTTTAAAATCTGTTTTTGTTATTTTATTATTTTTTAAAAAATCTATGTTTTTTAAAAAAATCCGTTTTTTTTAAAAAAAAAACTGTTTTTAAAAAAAATCTGTTTTATTTAAAAAATATGTTTTTTATAAAAAAAATTCTGTGTTTTTTCAAAAAAATCTGTTTTTTTTTAAAAACCTGTTTTTTTAAAAATCTGTTTTTTTTTAAAAACCTGTTTTTGTAAAAAATCTTTTTTTACAAAATCTCTTTTTTTAAAAAAACTGTTTTTAAAAACCTATGCACTGTCAATCTTTTTCAACTAAAACCTATGCACTGTTTTTTAAAACTGTTTTTAAAAACCTATGCACTGTTTTTTTTAAAAAAAACCCTGTTCTTTTAAAAAAGAACTGTTTTATTTTATTATTATTGTATTATTTTTATTTTATTATTATTATTATTAGTATAATTATTATTATTTAATTTGGAGGAAATTCTTTGTTCGGTTATAAAGTATAATCCTTGCGAAAATATAACAACTAACTTATGTAGCTTGGGTGGTCAATTTGATTGAATTTTGGGCGGGAAGTCTGGAGATCCAATCTTCAACGCATATCTAACAACAGAGACTTCAAAATGCGTTGACCAAAAGAAAAAGGACTCAATACCAAAATGCGTTGACCAAAAGAAAAAGAAAAATGACTCAATACACAAAAACAGGGCTCAAAATGCGTTGACAAAAAGAAAAAGGGCTCAATACCCAAAAACCCCTAAAGTTCAGTTGTCACATTTGCATTTTACCATATTTTCACATGATCTTTCACACATAAATATAGAGGCAGAACCAAGGGGTCCGGGGTCGACAAAACACTTTTTATTTCATATTAAACCAAAACAAACAAATTCTTAGACAATCTTCCATATCTGTTGCTTCCATTCTCAGACAAATTCTTAGAGAGAGAAGCTCTCCATTCTCACCATCTTCATCTCTGCTACTTCCGGCCTCCCGATCTCCTTGTCCCATTTTCTCTTCTTCTCCACTTCGGCCCACCATCTCCTCCCCTTCCTTTGCCATCACTATTACTTGGGTGCTATTTAGCCTTTCCGGCGGCTAAGATCAAGAACTGCCAACGCCGAATCTAGCAATGGTTTCTTGGCGGTTTGATGTTTTATATTTGTGATCTGTTTAGAGCTGGTTTTTGGTTCATATTGCTTATCTTGTACATTAAATTAGATTCGTGCTGTTTTTCGACTATTTCCATAGTTTATTTATTTTTTATCAATATATTCATATGGATTTTCTATTGATCTGGTTATTGGCGACTATTTGGATCATGGATTTGGTCTTTGACAACAAGCTTAATTCGATTTTACCAAGATTATTTCTATTTGTTTGAAACGTATTTGGTGATATATTTGAATTTGGAAGAGAAGCTTAAATCGATTTAGTGATAAATCTTGGGTTTGGAATAATCTTAAATTGATTTACAACATTTAAATAAGATTTAGTGATAGCCGCGTTGTTGTCGGGATGAGAAGTAGAAGAAGAAGCGTCGGGGCCCAACAGGGTCGTGAGGGTGGTGGCTCCGTCGTCCATGGAGGAGAAGAAATAAGCTTTGACACATTTTTGGTTCTTGTTCTAGAGATTTAATAATTGTAAAAATTCATTTGAAATAATAATTTATAATTACATGTAGACATTGATTAGCCTAGTCAGCGAGGTCACGTCATCAATTTATGATGTGGCAGAACTAATTGAACGAAAGTGGAAAAAATTGATAGTTTACTCATCTAATTGAAAAATTAAAAGGTAAAGTATTGAAGTGGAATATGCAGATAGTTTAGGGGAGTAAAATATATTTAAGCCTATAGGAAATTGATATTTTCATATTATTTTTAATATTTTTACATGAAAAGTGTCGCTATAAATATATAACGACAACAAAAATCGTCGTTATAAAATTTATATCGACAATTTTCATGTGAAAATAGCAAAAAATCACCTAAAAATATCAATTTCTTATATATATATATATATATATATATATATATATATATATATATATATATATGGGTATCCATCCACAGCAACCGGTTGTTGGGAGAAACCCCTTTTGGCCAAGCCGCTACAAATTGTAGCGGCTTATTAAAAAAAATTGTCTAAGGCCGATACAAGTTGTAGCGAATGGAATCCCTATATATATATATATATATATATATATATATATATATATATATATATATATGACGTACCTCCTCTAACCGATTCTTGCGGGTATGAATATCACATGCTGTTCAATTTTATAATTTTCAATACCACCCGAATTGTCCAACCAATCATGGCCAGAAGCTTCAATTGGTTTTAATTCAAAGATTACATTAAAGGGGTATTTGATAAAATTAATTAAGTAATTTGAATGAGCTGAATGAATCTGAATATTTAAATAATAAAATAATTTGATAATTGACATGTATAAAATATTTGAATAACAAATTTTTATTATTTTACCCTTCTAAAAAATTCCAAATTGTTATAAATTTATTTAATATTACTTAATATAATATAATATTACTTCATTAAGCATTTATTCTTTATTCAAACCAAACGCACTGAATGACTGACCGATTCAATCATTCAGCTCTAAACAAACACCTCTTAAGCCTTCTATTATTTATGAATATTATATATTAATGTGGTGTTGATATATGCTTAAAACTTCTCTCTTGAATAACTAATTTTTCAGAAGAAAATAGGTGTTTGAAGTAACTACTGAACTTAATGGTGTCATTAATTTTACTGGAGGAAATTAATTTTTTGTACTAAAAAGGATAAATATAAGACCATTATTAATTTTAAAGTAAACTTAATGACAATTTTACCCTTTTTGATATAAAAAATTAATTATATTAATAATTCATGATTATGTCACTGTCATGTCATCAATTCTAACATGATACTATTAATTAGACGTAATCAGAAAAAAGTAAAAATTTATTCCCCTAAATAAAAAAATTGAAGACAACAATCGAAAAAAAAAGAATTAGAGTTTTATCTCCTAATTTAAAAATTTTAGAAAACAATCTCCAAAGTTAAAAAAAAAATTAAAAGTTGAGGGAAACCCATCATTAACTGAACGCAAAACAAGAAAACTCAAGAAGCTAAAATCCTGCATTAGGGGATATCGAACAAAACATTGGCTGTGATGTTGCGTTTGGAGTTATACCACATCAAAAATTGACATCTATACACACGGAGCATTGTTTTAGTCATCTCCTTTATATTTTTAAAACATGTTAGTATAACCAAACTCGACAACCCAAATATGAAATATACCAGCTCTTATCAAAGGGGAAAAAATATATGAAAAAGCAGGTTAAAAGCATCAATCAAATACAGTGAACTGTTTTCAAAAGAAAATTGATATTTCCACAACACTTTTTGATATTTCTACATGAAAAGTGTCGCTATATATATATATAGCCACGATCGACGGTTTTAATGTGGAAATATCAATTTCTGTAGTGGATTTATCAGTTTCCTTTTTCAAAAAGGTAAGCGATTCCTTGTGCGAAAAACATTGCCTCTACAACAATGCATCAAGTAATAGCTTGCATCTTTGAGCAAAATAAAGATGGACAGCTTACAAAAACTTATTTTACATGTGCATGTTTAATAACTTGTTCTTAAGCATGGTTATAAATATCATGACAAAAGTCACCTATAAAATATAGTCGACCAAGCTTTCCACTCAGATCGGTCAACATAAGTAGCCAGTGAGAAACCACTTTAACTTCTGTATGTGTGAACGTAATTGCTATAAAAACTAGCTACCCTACCTCTTTCTCCACCTCATTCCTCTAATTACACTCCTAGTTTCTTACAGCTTCAGTTTGAATCCTTCTGAAAGAAAATCATCCCTACAAGAAACAAATATAAACATGTAGCAGAAACATCAAATTCTTGTTATGCACAAATAGAGGTAACGAGCTCCTTACTTCCTTAGCCATCAACAATGAACTAACTTTAATTGACCTGACACAATAACTCACTAAACAATCAATAAGAATAAGAGTGTGGCTGATAACTGTTAGACGCTTTCTGTTTTTAAAAGGATAGGTATGAAACCATAACAAAGACGATGTTCACCTAGATAAAGAGAAATGTAACAAGCTTTTTAATTTTAATTTTTATTTTTATCAAGGAAAATCTACGTAACAACAACTAGACCATGACGACTCTATGTTCTTTACGAATTATTCCTAATCTTCTTTCCGACCCTTTTATATTGCTTCTTGGTCCCTTCAGTTCCACCATAGTCATCAAATGGAAAAGGACTTCCCCACAAGCCTTCAAATGAAATGAAAAAGCCTAGTAAACAGATACCAAGGAAGCCTTTATCTTATTATTTTGTATGTCAGCACAGCCCTTTCAAAAAGCTAAAAGGTTCATGCAACTGAAAATTTTAACCCATAGAAATGTACTTCAAGTAATAAATCAACATTTGTTGAAAAAGAGGCCATAGGGAAAATCTGAGTTTTATCACTAGTTAGACTTGCAACAACAGATCCAATTTGCAAAGCTAGATAAAACATTGGGCTATTATCAAATAAAGAAAAACTATTTTTTGTGCTACATGGAAAACTATTTCTTTTAGTCTTGGTTTTGCAACCCATTTTATTCCTTCAAACTGAGGGTATAGATTATAGACTTTGTTAAAGAACATGTATTTTATTCCATTTCCACCATATAAGAAAATATGCTTAATTTGCAGTAAATTTGAATACCTCAAAACAACCATCAAGTAGAAAACTTGCAACCATGTATGTACTTTCAGTTCTAGATTATAGAGCCTCATAAACCAATTACACCTAAAAAACAGAACCAGGATGAAAACCCAACCTAGATCACTAATTACTAATTAGTTACACCCATAAACACAAAAGAGTGACATTTGATATGAAACCAAGTAGTCGATTAGACAACCTAACCAGGTCCTCAAAATTACATATATTGCACATTGAATCAAAAGTATCACCACAAATTTAACAGCACCAAAAGGCTTAAAAACCTTATTGCAGTCTAGCTATGTTTACAGCACATAAAAATGTAACAGCAGCGAAATTACAACAATACTGAAAATTATAAAATATTTGGATACTTTATACTTGGATGCCAAGGAAAATAGTCTAAATACACAAATAAACACATAATTTAGAAACTGAGATTACCTTTTCCTTCTGCTGGGTGAGGTCTCCTGTCCATCATCTTCCCTAACATGCTTCATTTCCTTGATAGCAACAAGACTCTCTCTATAACTAAAAGCTTTGTACGAAAGTTCCCTAGCTTTGTCAATCTGAAGATTCTTAATTCTTTCACTCTTAGGATCATACAAGACCAACTTTCCTTCACTGTCCTCAATAACAATTTCACCATTTATAAAGCAATGCAAAACCCTCTGCACCTCCAACGGAATTGGTCCGACAGTGTATATCTTACTCCAAGTACCAAACTTCTCATCCAAAGTATACACATCAACCAATTTATTCTGATCAGAACCGGGCGAAAACATCATATCAGCAAGAGAATCCTTCAAATTCACAAGACAGGCACCCGTGGCGCTATTCGATTCATATTGGGGTAGAGACAAGAACCGAAACACCTCATTCTGCACGTCAAATGAAATACAAACCTCACTAACATTACTCTCATCATTTTCATCCATTGTAAAACCCATCCAATAAGGAATCCCCTTCACAGTCACAACACACCACATTTGAGGCACGTTAAAAGGAAAATTGGGCTTAATTTCTCTCCAACAATCCTCATTACACGAGTATACATAAAACCTAGACAACATTTTTTTCTCTTTCGGCTTGAATCGAAAAATACATACAACCCTAAAATCATTTACCTTGGAATCGAAACCAAATCCCACAAAAACTTTATCGGCGTGGCGTTCCTTTCGGGGAAATGGAATTGATTTGCACATTCGGGTAGCCGGATTCCACAAAACAATCATAAATCCAAGCGAGCGATCACAGAGACAAATTAAGCCATTAATGGAACCAACTAGCTCCATTTTGAAGAAGGTTTCGGGGAAATGGATGGTCGGAGTTAAAGGGGATTCGATTGAATCGATGCGGAAGATGGTGATTATGTCGTCGAAGTGGCCGGAGAGGCTGTGGACGACTAGCGAGTCATTTTGGGGGTTTTGAGAGATGCGGATTAGATGCGATTTGATGAAGCTAGGGCTTGAAAAGAGGGAGCGCCATGGCTTGCAAACGCAGCGGAAGCGAATTAGGGATTTGATGGGAAGGCGATTGAGGATTTCAGTGATTATGTCTCTGGGGAGATTACAGTTTGCCATTGAAGAAGGAAGAAAGAAGAAGAAGAGATTGAGCAGCTCAATTGCAGTCAGTTTATTTATCAGTTATCACTCATCTCATATTCTCAGTACTCATATGGGATGAGTTCTTATTATCCTAAGTATATAAGAAAAAATTATCCTTCGTCATGAAGCTTTTACACTATGTTTCTGACCGTTTTGATCAAAAAAAAAAATAGAAAACTTAAATTAGAATAGAAAAGAAAAGAAAGTAATAAAAAATTTAAAGTTTTATTTGTGTTGTTTCTGAGTTTTTAATAGAAAATGATAGAAAATTTAAAATTGAGGACATGAGTTGTAATTTAAAATTTATTATATTAAAAGTTAAGAATAATATGAGAATTATAAAAATATTACTTATTCTAATTTCTTTTCCGTCCAAATAATGCCAATTTTGGACGGAAAACTTTGGAAGGAAAAGTGGCCAAGTTTTCTATTTATTTCTTTTCTTTTCCGTTTATTAAAAAACTCAGAAACATAAGAATTGGAAAGAAAACTTAAATTTTCAGTCCATTTTTTTTTCTGTCCATTTTAAAACTCAGAAACAGAGCGTTAACAGGAAGAAAATGGAAAAAAAGAGTCGGAGAAAAGGGATAAAAGATTTTTTAAGAAAAAGTGTACTATCATATAAAATAGCTACATATATATATATATATATACTAGCTGGGTCCCGTGCCTCCGGCACTGTATGGACAATAAGATTTATCTCAAACTTTGAACAACCCAGATAATTTATTGAGTGAGCGTGAAATTCAAAATCATTTGTATTTTATTAGATAGATAGATAGATAGATAGATAGATGCTTTTTATTATATAGATGTATGGACGGTGGGATTTATCCCAAATTTTGGACGGCCAAGATGATTTATTAAGTGAGCGGGAAATTCAAAAGTATTTGTATTTTATTAGATAGATATTGATAGTTTAAGTACAGAGCAAGTAACGTGGATTATCAAAATATGCATATTAGCGGTATGTGAGTAATTTTATGTGATAGTAAATTTATTTATTTTTATTCTTGTCTAAAATTTTTACAAAAACTCTTTGTACACCGAAAAATTAGACATAAATATATTTGAATTTCACTTATTTTATATTTTTACCTCAATAAATAAGTAAAATTCAAATAAACTGTTGTCTAATTTTTACAGAGAAGAGCTCTTAAGTTTGTCAAAAAAAAGAAAGGAAAGTTAGTTGATATATATATATATATATATATATATATATATATATATATTTTCCGGTCTTGTTCGAGAGTTGAGATGAAAAAGGGTACACTTTTAATAAATTAGAACTAACAAATATGAATAGAAATAAATTGTGGTACTTAATAATTTAAGGACAAAATTGTTATTATAAAAATATGACTGAATAAAGTTTTTTTTTCCCTCTCAATCTTTTCAATTTTGAGAAAATAAACTTTTAGAGGAAGTTAGCCACATTTTCCTTAACTTATTTTTCCCCACAAAAAAAATCCAAGACACCCACCACATTTTATTTTAACTTTGATTTCTTTTTTCTCATTTTCTCAATTCCCAGACAAGGTGTAAAATATAAATCTGCTTATTTAAAAAGTATATAAAAGTAGTTGGTTAAACTTTTATATTTGTGCAAACTCATATATTTGTTTGCGTAAAAGTATATCATACTCCAACTTACTTGACATATCTGTTTATACAAGAAGCTAATACATGATTTTTTTATAAAAGTCATTGTATTTTTATATGAAGATTTAATCTTTAACTATTTTAGAAGCATTATTTAAACTGCTTTTTGAAAAAGGTAAAAAGGAGTGTCAACATGGAGTTGACTTATGAGAGAAAGAGATGCTCTATGTTTAAGACCACAAGGAAGTTTGAGGAAGTAGTGGGAAGCTACTGTCCAAGATAAGGATAGTTTAATTTGAAGGTTTTAATTTTTTCAACTAGTTGTTTAATTTTATTATTATTATGGTAATATGATTACAAGTCGTATGTTCTATGTTGTGAACCAACTATAACTGCTTAATTTAATTAACATTAAATTAAAATTTAAAAAGGTCAAGATAAATTTTTAACCCGTATAATTTATTCCCATGGACTTTCAATACTACAGTATAAAACTGTAGCACAAAATTTGAAAGTATTTATGACCTTATACTGCTATTATATCACGACCCCTGGGTATATCTTACTCCCAACACCATGAAGATCTCTCATCCAAACTATAAACATCAACAAGTGCTCCAATCAACGATGTTGAATATTTATACACCATCGTAGCCAGAGAATCCTTCAAGTTCACAACACTCCACTTAGTTTTGCTATTATTGGCAAAAACTAGATCGGGGAACAACCTAAACGCCTCGTTCTGAACGTCAAACGAGATCCCAGACATGCCGCCGCCGCCACCCTTGGATTCATCAAGAGATTATCATACATCCAATAGGGGCATCCATTCACATTTACAATGCAATTCTCGTCGGCAAAAGGGAAATCAAAATTAGAGTGGACTTGTTTCCAAGAATCCGCATTACACGAGTGAATATCACCTTTTAATTAACGACCCTTTATAGTTCTTGTTCATGCGTACCACTTTGAAGTCGTTTGATAACGGATCAAAACCAAATCCGAACCATACCTTCTCTCTGGGATAAACAAATTTATATCGTACCGATAGAATCTGTTTGGTAGCGGGGTTCCATATGTAGAAAACTTGTACGACATTGTTGAAGAATCTATGTTCCTTAGAGACACAAACTAAGCCGTTGATGGAACCCACTAACCTTAATTCGCTGTCTGTAGTGACGCTAGTAATATAATTTCTTCTAATTATACTTTTTAACATATCGTGGCCTTTGAGATTCCAATTCTAATTCTAATTCTAATTCTAATTCTTGACCAACATGGCCATTCCAATTTCAATTCAAATTCTAATACTAATTCTCATAATACATAATTAGAATATCACCCAACCACAACGAAAAATACCAGCAGTAGTTACAAAGTAACTAAAACAAATGTAGGATTAATTTGTGGGCTCCATCAACGGCTTAGTCTGTCTGATCTCCAACACAGGTGTAGTTTTTGGAGCAATAAGATTAAGACTTTCATAATGGAACCCAGCTGCCAAACACTAGAAGAAAATCCCACCTCTCCGAAAGAAAGCTCGCAAGTTCTGCTAATTCTGGATCTAAACCATCCTCACACCATCACCCACACCCACACCCACACCCACACCCATTTATATGCCTCAAATCATGCCTACTAATCCACACTCCATTAGACCATATGTGCCACTACTATTCAGCACAAGAAGGACCCTTCCAAGACCACAAGGGCCCATGCTACCTTTTCCATTACCTAAATTGATTTTCCAAATTTGATCTGGGGATTGATTTTTACCATCGCTATACATTTATAACGACACTAATCTATAATCAACCTTAACAATGACAAATTAACCGCATATTCGCTTTTTCCCATTTTTGTTTATCTTCATTACTACCTCCGTTAAGTGCTTTTTTAGGCTTAATATTTTTTCCCAAAATAAGTGATGTGTTAGAACTCCAATACAATTTTTGCAATATTTTCTCATATATACCCTTATACATTCAATGGTATTTATTGTATCTTACCATCACTACAATTAAATGACATTCATTAACTCTTCAATTTCAAATAAAATATATTAAAGGTATTTTTGCTATTTTAGCTCGTGTATTGATATGTGTAATTTAAACTAAAAAAACACTTATTATGAGACGGAGGTAGTAGTAAAATCCGCCATATCGTCCCTAAATTTCTCAAAAGATTTGATAATTAGTTGGGCTAGTACTATTTTTATATGTAATGTGATTAACGAGCCGAGATTAATATATATGAGATAGAACTATTTTAATTCCTACCTTAGGTGTGTTTGATAGAATTGAGCAATTAAAATCTGAATAGTTAGTAAATCATAAAAAATTAGATCATCTGAATAAAATAACATATGAACTTAAAAAGTTGTTTGGTAACTAAAAAATATAAAATATCTGTATGAATTTTAAATATAAAAATATCAATTTTAAATTTAAAAATATCTCAATTGACTTTTCAAAAATCAATAATAATCTTATAATTTGGAATAGAGGGAGTATAATATTTATAAAGATTTCATAAATTTAAATTTTTCAGTAAGAGTCCGCTCTTAATTATTTAAATTTATATTTTTCTTTTACTGATTAAAATGTAATAAGAAATAAATAAAATTTTACCAACTAAATTTATCTTCTTATCGAATAAGATGCGGAGATATAAGTTTAAATGCAAAGGGTCTTTATATATAATGTTTCACATCGAATATTTGGACTCCACAGGAAGCAAAAGAAATAAATGGAGAGAAACAAGAAGAGGCTAAAACCTTCAAATCCTTTACACATTACAATCTTCTTCTGTCTCCTCATTTCAATTTTGTTGGCTCCAGCAAGATTAATATCTGGATTGTCAGATGAAGAACCAACAGTTGGATACGGTTATGCCGTCCGATCGTTGACCGTTAATCCGAATGGGAAATCGTTGACTTCTGATCTCCGACTAATCAAGAAATCCTCAGTTTTTGGAAATGATATTCAGAATCTCAAGCTTGTTGCCAGGTAATTTTGTTGTTTTGAATTGCTTTCCTTTGCTTTGAACTAGTTCGTGAGTATAAGCAAATAATAAATGAGAAGGCAAGTTAATTAATTATGGGTAGTTTCATTATTCTCAAATATTTTAGTGGTATATAAAATCAAAAACAATTTATTTTTTCAAGTATGTTGTTGTTAGTCTAGAAATTATAAAATGACTTAATATAGAGACTAGTTCAACCAAGAATTATAATAATCTCATAAATTATTATCTTTCCCGGCTTGCAAATAAACATGAGGTAGGAGTAATAATTTTGCTAAACTCTAGTTTTAGTTTATTTTCAATAACTAAAAAAATGCTCTCTTTTAACATTTTTTAAATAGATTTTTTTATTATTATAATTTTTTTTTAAATTTGAATTGGTGGTCATTAGGTGAATGAATAATGTTATAGACATAAATTATTTTATAAATATTTTACAAATTGCTGATGCAACATTCCACCACAACTTTTTATGTGGGTTCGAAAACTACATTGAAATAATTTATTGATCAATATGTTGAGATGAAATATGCCAAATTAACAGTTTATAAAATATTTATAAAATAATTTATGTATGTAACATTACTCTTTTGTGAATTAGGCGAAAACGTGAATTAAGGGGAATATTAGGAAAACTTGCCATAGCGTCTTGGTTAATTTAGAGTTGGTCTGGTTTTCTATTGAAGTCTATACTCAAACGTGTGTGCTTGCACAATAAATAATGGAAAGTGATATTTTCATAAGAAAATTGTATAACGAAGTTATATATTTATATCGATATTTTTCATATATAAATATCAAAAAATTATACGTAAATATCAATTTCCTAAATAAAGATACTTTTACCCATATAAAAAGTGGAAACAACTTGATTTATAAACTAGAAGGGGTAAAACATAAAACAAATTAAAATTGTATGCTTTTATTGGTATTTTAATATTTTTATTTTGTATAGCTTCGAGACAAAAGGTTGCCTGAGAATCAAAATCACTGACGCCGACCACCAGAGATGGGAAATCCCACAAGACCTCCTCCCCCGCCATTCTCGCTCATCCCACCGTTCCCTCCCGGAAAAACACAACTCCTCGCGTGAAAAAAACCACTTCATCCTCTCAGACCCCACCTCAGATCTCATCTTCAACCTTCACAACACCACCCCATTTGGCTTCACCGTCACTCGCCGGAGCGGCGACACCCTCTTCAACACCTCGCCGGACCCATCAAATACAAACAGCACTTTCCTAGTTTTCAAAGACCAATTTCTCCAAATCTCCTCCTCTCTCCCCGCAGGCCGTTCCTCTCTCTACGGCCTCGGCGAGCACACTAAGAAATCGTTCAAGCTCGCGCACAATCAAACTCTGACTCTGTGGAATTCTGATATTCCAAGCGCCAGTAATGATCTCAATCTATATGGGTCCCACCCGTTTTACATGGACGTCAGGTCGCCGGATTACGGCGGAAGAGTGGTTGCGGGGACCACTCATGGGGTGTTGCTGCTCAACAGTAATGGGATGGATATTGTGTACACCGGTGATAGGATTACTTATAAAGTGATTGGTGGGGTTCTTGTATTTCTTCGCCGGCCCATCGCCGGAGACTGTGATTGATCAATACACGGAGCTAATTGGCCGGCCGGCTTCAATGCCCTACTGGTCCTTTGGTAAGTTACTAAAGTTAGCAAAAGTAATTCGTACTGCTACTAAAATGCATGTCTTTGTTCTTTTATGTTCTTTTTTCTTATTTGGGAAAAAACATTTTTACACTCGTAGTGTTTTAACTAATTAGGCACTGTGTTTTTAAAATATTCAATTAATCCACTGTATTTTTTAAAATTTGTTAATCAGGTCATTCCGTCCAATTTCTTGGATGAACGTTAAGTTTAATTGTATATTTACATACGTGGCAGCCATAAAATATATATATATATATATATATATATATATATATATATTTAATGACTGGGCAATAAATTATCGTACGTGTCTTTTTCTTTTCCTTTTATCTCTTTTCCAAATAATACAAATAATATATCAATTTTTTTGTATCAATGAGATCTATTACAACATTATATTAATTTCTACAAAAATAAAAAATAAAAAATCATTAATTACATGACAAAAAATAATTAAAATAATAATAAAATTAAAATAAATATTTTAATTTATTTTTTTTATTTGTATTCTTTTCCTTATCTCTTTTCCTTTCTTTTAATAATTATTTTTATTTTAAAAATTAATACTAATATATATTTTAATGATATAAAAAGGTAAGTACATAATTAACATAAAATAGAAAATTTGATACAATTAACAAAAATTAGTTAAACAAATGACATAAAAAATTAAAATTAATTATTCAATCAAAACCTCATTATTTTTTTATAATATTTTTTTTCTTTATCCCTTTTCCTTTCTTTTAATTATTTTAATTCTAAATAATACAAATAATCAAAATACCAGATCCTCTGTCTCCTCCAATAAGATCCCAAATCCCCCAAATACCAAATCCCTCGTTCAAATCCCCAAATCCAATTACCTACAAATCATAATCCCCAAAGCCAAATGCTTTACACTTCCCTCTCCCCCTCATGTATCAGACCGATTGAAACCCTTTTCGACTGAAACCTTACACTTCTACTTCCTCTTCCTCATCTACTGAACATAGTCGACTCCCTCTCCGACAAAAGAAGAAATCGCCGACGCCCCTCTCTGTTTCTTTCTAATCTCAATCTTTTTTATTCCCAAATTTTTTTATAGCATTCTTCCCAATTTCAAATCCACTCACAGCTAAGATAAAGGAAGTTTAAAGATGGTGGTGGTTGTGGTTGTGATAATGAGGAAGTTTAGCTATGATTTTAGAATCAGTAACTTGTTTTATATGAATTTAAGTACTGTGGATATCAATTTTGGGTAGCCAGTAGCCACCGGTGCGCATGGACTGGCTGAGCGGGCGATGGATTTTGGAGGACGGCGGTGGAGTGTAGTAATAGGGTTGGCTTGAGGAGAAATTGAATATTATAATATTAATTTTTATTAATATTATACATATTATAAATATTTAGGTAGAGAAAAATAAAGAAAATAAAACATAAAAATATTTAGGGTTTCCTTGACCTTCTAGTCGGAATTTCCTCCATTCAAGTCCCTTTGTATAAATGTATAAATTTATATTAATTTTTTTTAAGTAAATAAAGAAGAACTTGGGAGGAGGGAGAAATAATAGGAAAATGTTATTTAGTTGTCAAATCATTGCCCAATCATTAAATATTTTTTTTCTTTTTTTTTTCTGGCTGCCACGTATGTAAATATATAATTGAACTTAACGTCCGTCCAAGAAATTGGACGGAATGACCTGATTAACAAATTTTAAAAAGTACAGTGGGCTAATTGAATATTTTAAAAACACAGTGGCTAATTGCTTAAAACACTACAACCACAGTGGTGTAAAAAGTGCTTTTTCCCTTTTTTATTTCTTATAGTATTGTTGTGGATATTCTTGTTCAATTTGTATTTATTGTAAGCATTATGTTGTTTTCTTTCAATCTTTACGTAAAGCAATTGATGTTGCCTGCAGTTGTTTTATTTAATTGTTTACAAATGGTAGTTAATCCGAGGGTTGCAGAGTTGGATAAGGGGGTCACTCAGTCACTAGATTAAAGTTGGAGGTCAGGTTCAAACCCCTGAGGTTCTGCCTTGAGCCTTGGGGTGGGGTGGGGGGTGGGGGGTGGGGTGGGGTGGGAGGGACACTTGGTATGGGAGCGCAAGCTCTGACATATACTGTTTGCAATTACAGTGAAGGTTATGCTTGCAAGATTCTCCCTTACTAGGGTCATGTCGAGTTTAACAGTTTGACATTGCCCTTACCAAACTTGTTTAAGTGCTTGAGATTTCGATGGGAGAATTAGGAGCTATTTAACAATTTGGTGTAGGATTATGATCAATGTGGCAGATTGGCAATGCCCTTACATCAATTGTTAAGTGCTTGAGATCTCAAATGGGAAAATCAGGAGCTAAATTGGTGATCAAATTCCAGTCTATATTCCTCTTAATTGGTTTGGGTGAGAAAGCTTAAAGTTAAAGCATGTTGTATCACTTCATTGATGAACATGATGCCTTTACACAGGGATCAGCATTAACACAACATACAAAACCTATATACGAGGTATGGAAGCTGACATATTTATAAAACGTGATGGTACTCCTTACCTAGGCAATGTGTGGCCTGGATCGGTGTTCTTTCCTGATTTTGTGAATCCCCGTGGTGGAATCTTCTGGTCTAACGAAATCAAATTGTTCCGGGATCTTCTCCCTGTTGATGGCCTCTGGATAGACATGAATGAGTTATCTAATTTCATTTCATCCCCTCCCACCCCAAATTCCGCTCTCGATAATCCCCCTTACAAGATCAATAACTCTGGAGTTGATCGTCCCATTAACGAGAAAACTGTTCCTGCAACCTCCATGCATTTTGGTAATATCACCGAGTATAATTCTCATAACCTTTATGGATTACTGGAATCCAAAGCTACTAATGAAGCTTTAATCAAAGCAACCGGTAAAAGACCATTTGTACTTGGTAGGTCAACTTTTGTGGGTTCTGGAAAGTACACAGCTCATTGGACTGGAGATAATGCTGCCACATGGGATGATCTGGCATACACAATCCCGAGCATTTTAAATTTTGGCCTGTTTGGAATTCCAATGGTTGGGGCTGATATCTGTGGTTTTGCTAGAAACACAACTGAAGAGCTCTGTCAGCGTTGGATTCAGGTTAAAACTCATCACCCCTAACCGTCACACAGGAAATTCTAGTGTCATTTTGTTTCGTAGAACATTTTCATGAAATGCATCGTCTTTCCATGAAATGACATTGTTCGAGCATTTTATATAACTTCAGGAAACTCTAGGATGATGCTTTTATTTTCTTAACAGTTACCTAATTTTGTAAGTTCCCTTCTTTGCTTTTAATTCCCTTAAGTTTGTGCTTTGTAAAATTTTATGCTAATTTAGTGGGAAATGTAGCTACTGTCAAATCAGAGGTTTTGAATGGAGAGTTTGCTACGTCTCAAAAATGGATCATAAATAGGGTGGCTATACTGGGGTTGAATAAAAGTGTAAACAGTTTGAAGGCATACAATTTAGTCAGCAACAACTTTGTGGGAAGAAAGCTACTTGGAAGCACAAGAATAATAACAAGTTTAGATGGGAATGGATTTGTGATTATGGAAATCTCAGGGCTATCACTACTTATTGGGAAAGAGTTTAAATTGGAAGTAAAACTCTGACAGATGGTCTATAAATTCTCTGTATTTTAGTAACTGGAAAGAATGAAGCTGAAATAAGGAAATTATGATTGTGATCTGATTATGGAAATCTCAGGGCTATCACTACTTGTTTCCGTGACGCAGCCATAAATATTAGGGAGCATTATTCTCACTCACATGAGATGGCTGCAAATAAACAACTTCATAAATTATTGCAATCTTCATAACCCATTACGCCATTAAACTAGTTGGTTTTTAGTCAACTGATTAACTACTTTTATAGATAAATTATAAATTATAATATTATATATTCAAAACTTTAAATCTTATATTGTGGTTCATGAGATTAATTAGCTTGAAAGAAAGAATTCTAGCAACAACAAAAAAATAGAAGAGACATTTAATAATCTTGATAGGATAAAACTCACTATAGTGGGATCCAAAAAAATTATTTTATTTCTTTAGTTTTTTATTTTTAATTAATTTACAGAGAGAATTGATACCGCCTTTTTTTGCCCCACCACTTTGATGATAAAACAAAATCAAAGGAGAAAAGAAAATACATAAAAGAAAAAAAAGAAGGAAAAGGAAAGCAAATAACCCCTATGCATGCATGGCGATAAAAAGAATTCCTCCTAGCTGCAAAACTAGTAATTAATAATCTTCATCTTCCTCGAGACATAATCCATTAACAGATCCCAACTCGACGACTACCAGTAAAAACCCTACCCACTAGGCTTAAGGTCCATTAGCAGAAACTGGCTAACCCTTTTCGCATCAACTTCAGAGAAGTGAAACAAGCTTTCTTATGGAACCCCCCACTACCAACGAGTGTAAGAAAATTCCATTGCACAAAAAAGATTATACTCGTAAGATTAGTATTATTGGATTCGATCGGTTTTGATTTCAAAGTAGTATGCATTGGCAAGAATGGTAAACGGTCATTACAAGGGATGTTTATAATACTCGTGTAATGCAAATTCTTGAAATCAACTAGCCAGGTCAGTCTAGTTTTTAAATTTCCTTTGAATAAAAATCATGGGTCTAGGTTTACATAAACGATGCCCTATCCTACTACTAAATGTAGTCATTCTTGGGAATTTGAAGGATTCTCTCTTCCTATGGAGTAATTAAGATAATAAACATAAATTACTGGAAGAGTTATTCCGTTTGAGCACCATGAGATTGTGTTCGAGTATATATACATGATTCAAAAACCAATGCGGCTGGGCTGGGCTGGCTTATAAGAGTCCTGGCGATGTCAAAGGGTGTTTCTACGATGGCTCTAGTTTTAATTAAGGAGAGCCTAGTTTTCCTCAAGGGAATGAAACCGATGGACGCAGCAGCAGAGCTAAAAACTTCAAACCAAAACCCATTGGAAGCAAGAGGAACAGACCAACCAACCTTACGGTTTAGCAGCGAAAAGAATGGCAATCAGCAATCTTGCTAAAGAGACCATCAAAACCTTAGCTAATCTCAAACCCTAAATTCACCTCACTTACACCTGCTATATATGGTTCTCTTCTATAATTCTAGTTCAAATATTTGAAAGATCTGACAATGAAGATTTTCTTTATCGATTCACCTCAACAGATAAAACTTTGTCCACTACAACTCCAACCTCTCCAAAATAGCATTCATTCACACGAGGGATGTTTACTCATGCAATGCGGGGATTCTTGGAATCAATTAGTTCCGTTTTCTCTTTCAGATTGTGAATGGATGGATTAATGAAGAAAAACCATGGGAGAATGGCCTGGTTATGGTCTCGTTCGGAATGAGGTGTTCAGGTTGTTGCCTGAGCTAGCTAGCTAGGTTTTTATTATAAACGATGTGGCTATATATACTGCTAAATAAATAGAGTCCGGAGGATTCTCTTGCAATTCAATAAATCCATTCATGTTTATACCTTTGGATGAGAGGTATGATTTATACATCATTCAATAAAGACATTGTTAATAACGATTCCCACCAACTAGAAACTCATCACATCAAAGATTTGACATCCTATGCCAAGAGCCAAGGGTAAAAGAAGTAGAGACTACTAGCTATATCGAAAAGCATATTTGCAATAAGAATGATTGATACAATTACTATTGCACGAAAATGATTTTAGCCTCCTGAAAAGAGGGGGAAAAAAAGAACAGAAGGCAAACTTGGAAAATCACCATGCTTGTTCTTTATAAAACAAAATTATCAATAGGTTCCAGTGAACAAAAAATTGAGGGTCCAACTCACTACTAACTGTGTGTCTGGTATAACTGCTACAAGAACGGCGGCCAAGGACGTGATATTATAGTATATAATTTGATCAAACCGAACACCTGTAACAGTGCAGATTGTAACTGGTAAGAACCTTACAGTCGAACTTTTTGTGCAGAACAGGTAAATCAAAAGCTAATTACACCACATGGTAATCAAAAAAATTTAAGCATGTGTACAAGGAAAAAGGTTAATGCAACAAATATTTATATACCAAGACAGCACAAACTTCATCTTTTAGAATGTTATTAATCTGTTAGTCAGTCCAAAAGACTAGTGAGTGCTGAACACAAATTGATAAATTTGTTGAGATATAAGTTAGTATGATGACTAATTTTGCCAATAACTTTGATGACGTCAAGTTTTCTTCTCGGGTTTTTTCCTAATCTAAGGTCCGTGCATATAAATATAGTTATTTCTCAAAGTTTTAACTGCTTGGTGGCTCTCCTGAACAAGTTATCTGCTGCAGACAATTCAAGCCAGGCCACTACCCAGCCACCAACCAGCCCTTCCGTGATCTTGGTATTAAGTGATGAGGTAAGGATTAAGTTGAAAATCAGCTGCAATATATTACTAAACTTTAAAGGACCATAATTCCATTGATTCTTCAATGAGCAAATGAATATTGAAAATAAACAGATCCAAGGACAGACAGAAAAAAAAATGGAAAGTGCAACTGCACAAACATAGCTATTTCCGAGCTATTTGCCGAATGGAATAAAGATTATGCAACAAACTATTTGTTGAATCATTGCAACTAACAAGTCATTGAAGTATTTCTTTTATAGGCCAACTTTACTAGTGAATGTAGTACACTATAGAAAGGCAAAACAGGCCTCAAGTAAGGTCCCTAATTTAATCTAAGTGAAGTATCAATCAAAGAGCTGTAAGCCTATAACCATGAAGAACAAACAGGAACTCAGCTGGAAATCAGAATGATAAGAATAGGAAGAAGGTGTACTATATATAATTAATGGCAGGCCACATGTACAAATGTAGAGATTGACAAATAATGAAGCATCATTCAAAGACTACACTGACGAAATATAAACAAAGGGAACACAAAATTAAGTACAACATGCAGTATCATACATCAACAATAACTCATTTTGATGGAGTCACTGTAAACAGTCAGTAGAGAGGCCTGCCTTAAGAATCATTAAAAGGTCTGTAGTAGAGATGAAAGGTGTAGTTGATCAGCCAAATAGTGCAATAATCTACCTTTGTAAAAGCCAGTCCGCTCAACTAATAAGTTTTGGTGCAGTGCGCCTAGTAAGTCAAACTGAGTTTTGGTGCAGTGTACCTAATAAGTCAAACTTATCTATCATCATGGTTTTTGATAGCCACTCTAAAAAATGTGGGCATGGTTGTATTGAGTGTTTAATGTTTCCGTGTTGGAATGGAAGATGATCATGGTTATTGATAGCCAATCTAAGCAATTTGGACTTGGTTGAATCAAGTGTTCAATGTTTGAATGGAATGAAAAATGTTAAACCATTCAAGATTGTGAAAATTTTCCATTTTATTTCGTTACTGTTATTTTAAAAAGATGATTCTTAATTTTTCATTATTGAAAAATATCATTAAGATGAAAACAAACACAGACAACAGTTTTAACAAACTCGCATAACGAGCAAAACAGCTAATATAAACTTGTACCTTGATTAAATTGCACATTGCCAGCATATGTTCAAGACAGCTTTCCTGAATCCCATAATGGTTCTATGAAAATCTCGTTGGTTAGAAATATAAACCAATTTGCTACTGTACATAAACTTTTATTGTCGAGCTTCAGCACCAAATCTTTGTACTAAGAATTCATCAAGCTGCCCCCAATTTGGGGCACCAGAGTTACTTGGATTATCAGATGGCAGTGATCTAATGCATCCAAGAATGTGTTGAACGTCGCAATACAGCCTGGCACATAGAGCATCCCCACACAGAAGAGGAAAACACAATTAGTCACACCATGGACAAATATTAACACCTTCAAATAACAAGGCATAAATATGAAGATATATACCAAGTTATAAGTACCTGTTTTTGGCTTGGGGAGTGCTAATCTCTAAGCGTGAATATGCTTCAGAAATTAGTGTGTGAAAGATTACAACCACTTGCCTGCAAGTAGAAACACCATAAGTCATTATGTAGTAATATAACTGAATTTGAAGGTTAGTAATCCTTTCTACCCCAACAAAGTCTTCAAACCACCTATTAACGTCATTGGCAGTGAGCTCATCAAATTTAGAGCTTTCTATTCCAAAAAATAAAAATAAATATAAATTAATTAAACTCACAAATAGATGGGATAGTTAAAATTGAAAAGAAAATAGAAGGTAGAATCCTTCGTGAATTTGAACAATTGATAAAACTAAACAATCAATAATGGAATCTTTGGTACGACTTTGAAAAGATCAAACTGCAGTCTTCCAGTGCATTTGAACATAAGAACCTTTTAATGCAACTTTATTTTATTTCACTAAACACAGTTATTTACCTTTCTTCATTCTTACATGTTTACCCAGAGAAAAATAATAGTAGAAGTTAATAGGGATAGGTATTGATAACATTAATTCTTTACTTATTAGGGCTTTTGCATAATAACTTACACCAACAGTGAGCCAGTTCCTCCATCTCGATTTCTATGACTGGCCTGTTTTTTTCACCAACTACCTGATGGTAAACTCCAGCTACGCCCTCACCCCACAATTCCCCAGCAAAAGAATTAATCGACCAAAAAAAGTTATAAAGTCAATAATTTGTTATGTTGCACTATACTTCTATGGTACATGTGCATCTAGAACCCGTGTCAGACACATGATACGAGGATAAAAGAGTACGAGTGTATGACATGTGTCCAACTCTTTAAATTGGATATGCCATTAGCAAGCATATTCAACAACACAAATTCATTATGAAATTGTACACAAAAGTTTCTCCACACTTCCTTTTGACATAATTTCTTTATAACAAATAAAATGCCCATTTTGAACATCTCTATTATGTAAAACACCATTTACCCAAAATAATAAATAATATGGACACATGTCATGTCCCCGTGTCAATAGATTTGGAGTTTAGACGAGTTTGACACTCAAACGTATTCACCCGAGTTAATGAGTCGTAGGTTTGCTTATTTTTTCGTACTTACCTCAAAATTCATGTGTCCTGTTATTTTTTGATCTAAAATTATTATATTACATCTTCAATATTTATTTGGATGGCGATACACTAGATTATTGTGAATTCATGATGACTAGTAACTACAAGCTGAAAAATTAATGAGATCACATACTAAAATACGGATTAAAACAAAGGTTTAATTCATTAAAAGAAAACAATAAAGGAGTGCAATATGTTCTGTAAATAAGTGGTGTTCATCTGTAATAACAGTTCCATTGCTAATTCTTTAACCATTAGGTGTTCTGCTCCTAACTTGTGTTTCTTTTAGCTTGTGCTTTTGTTCTATAAAAGCCAGATCATTAATCATGTCTTCTGATGTCTATACTATAGTTTCTTTCTGGTGTATGTTCCTTTCCCATTGTTCATGTTTCTTTTTTTCATATATTGCAATAATAATAACATTTCATTTTGAACCCAAATTTCAAAATTATTAAATTTGGCCCCTTATTTTAAAATAGTTTTCCTTTTTTCTTTGGTAGGTAATTTTAAAGCAGTTTCATTTAGACCTTCATAATCAGTTTGCACATCAGCCTCCACTCAGCCCTATGTAGTTCCGCACAAGTATAAAGCAACATTCATGAGCTCCAACTTATATGCTGCACCTGAATCGCAATTTAAGTGATGCTCTTTACCTGGGGCATAGTTTGAGAAACAGGACACATAGTTTTACACGATACATGTTTATCTGCTTGATAGTTCAAAACAAATGTTTTTAGCAAATATCCTCAAAAAGAGGCCACCAAAAAGATCACCAGAAACATTATATCAAAACTGAAGACACCCATATATTCTATACCTTCACTACTGTCTTTTGATTTCACACAAGGATTGTCTTCTCTATTTAGTAATTTCAACTTGTGGCAGTGTCCAAAAAATAATTTGTTAAGAAAAATAAAATGTTTAGAATATCTTCCAATGTATTAGACACATACTGATGTGCATGTTAAGCCTTACCTGAATATTGCTTGAACATCAACCTCGTGCAAAGTCCGAGATAGGACGCGTAGAAGAAAGCCAGCTTCCTAAAACCGAACAGAGTAATAAGATCAACCTGCCCCATGCAAATTCAAGTACAACAAATGCATGAGGAAGAAATTACCACTAAATTAAGTGGGAAGTCCTCTCTCCATCAACCCTTACCCCCTCATAAGTGAGTAGGCTAAAACTCAAGGAACCTTCCTCTCAAGATTACAACAGATAAACAGAAAACAAATCCACATGTGAAGTCCTTGCTCTCCATCAATTCTACTCCCTCATAAGTGAGTAGGAGACTATGGAGGTGCTAGAAAATCAAGTCATTTGATACTATAGCATAATAATGAGAGTAAATTTTATTCTTATAAGAATGAAGGTTTGAGTTGTTGGCATACTTTAAGAGAAAGCAAGGTCAAAAAACTTTAAGAATAAAACTGTTTTGATTTGATCCCCAAGATATTCACAATCAGCTTTTAAGTTTTATGAAATACTCAACATATAATAACACCACCATAACAATATTTCATATTCTTATTTCAGGTGAGCACAACCAATTTTTCAGCTTGTGCATAGCTTCAAGGATTCAGGCTGTCGAGTGTCGAGTATTATACTCCACATGTTATTGATGCCTTCAACACATGTTATTAATTGAAATGCTGGCAATAACAGGTTCAAAGATGAAGAACTAATATAGTTATAAATAGGTCCACATATCAAAATATATACAATGTCATAATTTTATCTCAGTGCTTTCTAATATAAAATATAAAAGGCATGCTTAAATTTATATTTTGGTAGAAAAGGAAGATTTTATTTGGATAGAAGTAAAAAATGAGATCCTCCAAAGCATGCTTATATTAGCATGCACAGGCATCTACCAGTCAACAAAAGTATTTGTCAAAAATCGTCTACATTATACATGGAAAACAAATAGACAAAGTAACTATAGTAATTACGTTGGGAAATTACCTTTGTAACTGACCGAGCAAAAACACTAGGTTGTGAATCAGCATCTTCAGGTTTGTTCCAACTCTCAACAATGTGTGGCAACCCACGAAGATGAAAAAACACCCTTTCTCTCATAATTTGAACAAGCTTTGTATGTATCTCATCTCGATGAACTTTATAATCCTAAAATTAAGAGAGCAAACATCTGCGTTAGATACATGTGCCAAGGGATATCCTGCTAACATTAAAGCTTCAGCCAAACTGAAAGATGTACTTAATACCCAAAAATTAATACTAAAAACTGGTATCAATAATTTAAAAATGATAAAACCAACACGTCTCAGATAAGCTGTAGCATGTTGAATTCAGATGATGCAGCAGTAAAATAAAAATAAAACAAGACCCTTTGCTTCACCTGCCCCCACTCGATTTTCACCTCTTCATATTATATATATAATACAATTATTAATATATTTACAAATTTTAAAGCATGGTGAAACAAAATAAGTAGAGTACTACAATTATATTAGTACACTACTATTATGTTACTGGAAAAAAAATATACTACTCCCTCCGTCTCAAGATAAAAGTCCTGGTTGACTTTTTGTGCATATTAAGAAAGAGGATAAAATGACAAAATTGTCCATATTTAAATTATCATTTAATTGCATAGTTTTTTGCACATTACTTGATGCTCCGTAAATATGCATAGAGAATAGAAATATAACAATTAATAACAAGGGTATTATAGGTAAATTATTGTAAAAAATAGATCATTTAAGGTAAGTAGACATTTAACTTGGGACTAACTAAAATAGTAATAAAGACTTTTATCCTGAGACGGAGGGAGTACTATATTGTTAAATAAAATACTACTATAAGAACTTAAGTATTTTATTGTCTTGAACAATTTACTTCTCCTGAATACTAAGAAGGTAAAAAACAGAGGAGTTACAGTTACTAAAAATTGTGAAAGATTTCGTTTAGAGTTTCTATAATTTACCCGAATTTTCCAAAAAAAAAACAGTGCCTAGTAAATATTCCAATATTATGTAGAGAGGGGTCATTTCATTAGTAGTAGTAGTATAAAATTCGAGATCAACATCATTATATTTATTTTCTTCCAATAATGTTGTCGGCTATTGTTAAACAATCCACCAATCACTTAATCAAATTTAAACATTTTAAAGTATATTAAAATGTTTATCTATCATATTAACAAGATAGTAGCATATTCTTTTTTTCAGTAACATAATAGTAGTGTATTAATATAACTGTAGTACTCTACTTATTTTGTTCCACTAAGCCTTAAAATTTGTGAATATATTTATAACTATAGTGTATATATATATATAAATATGAAGAGGCAGAGGAATTGGAAAAAGGCACGTAAATGTTATTGAAATGTGATATTTTTGTAACTATTAAAAATGAGGTTATCATGCAACAATTTCAAGCAATAAAACCTCGAAAAATGTTATTGTAAACAATATTAGAGAATTATTTAGTTTTGTGATTCATTTTATTAAATTAATTTTTATTTTTAATGAATTTTATTTTTGAATTAGACCCCACTGAACTTTCAAGCTGGATCCGCCCCTGTATATCTTATATAATTTTCCATGCGAAAATTCAGAATACAAATTAGGAAACACAAGAAATGGTATTTATATCATCAACGCAAATATCAAATCGACAAGACCCTTTGCTTCACCAGAATTCATCCATGAATAATGGACTCTTGGGCCAATTAGAAGGCAAAGGGGGAACATCATAAGACCAGTGTTTTTGCACAAGTAAAGAGCAGAATTTTTAATAAATTTATTCTTCTTTCTAAAGAGATGAAACTGCTTTTTTTTAAATACCTGCGCTACGCGATCAATCTCTGACAACAGCAATAGCTTTCGTGTCTCAGGTACTTTCGAGAGCAGAACCCTCCTGATTTCTTGGATCCACACACAAAAATATGTCAGGGAATTTTACTAAGGAAATGATGTATTACCCAATAATTCAAAGTGAATGAGAGTTGGCCAATGCACTAAACTTTCGATTTCAGGAGATTCTAATATACACATCATTGCTGGTCAATACTTGAATTTAAGGTAAATTAAAATACCAAAATAACAATATGGTATTAGAAAGACACATTTCTTCGAATCAAAAATCAACTGATCTTTCTTATACTATCATATGTTGAAAGTTAATATAGAAAGAAAGAGAGAGGGTAAACCTCTGGAATTAACTAACATAGCAAAGTTTAGTCACTACTGGGCTGTCCTAAAGTTAGTTATTCGCATAGACAATAAGTTCAATGAGTTTATGTCACAGAGAGCAGAGAATCTGATGGTACGCAGTATTGTCTAAAAAAATTACTTTTTTAATGAAAATAGAAAGAAATAAAAATTTCATTTGACCATGATAAAGCTGGAAATAAATCCCAATCCATAATTGACATACGACAAAACTAGAGAAGTAATGTTCTAATAAATATCTATTTTTAGGCATCAAGAATATTCCATCTATAGGATAAGATTCGAATTTTAGGAAGGATTCACAAATCCTGAAAATTTTGTTCCATACAACTAGAAATAAGTTTTAAAGCAGTTACTAAAGACTTAACTTTTCAAGTATATCAACAGGATCTCTGACTCAACCCACTCCTTACTAGCATGTTCTAGTAGGAGTAAAGTACAACTGGCAAATGCTTTTCTCTCCTCAGTGCCTGGGAAAAGGTTCTAGTCAATGCTCTGGATCAAAACTCTCTCCTATGTTCTTCATGTTACAATTTTATTTAAGTTCATTTTTGTTAATAATTGCTAGATCCTTAAATTTTTAGTAGCTTTTCCTTATTGATGATTTTTCAGGAAACAAAAAATGGGTGGAGATTAGTCTGGTGAACCATTAGGTAGCCTGTCTTGGTCATGTTCGAGCTATTGGCCCAGGTTACTGGATTTATACTTTATTTTTATAAAAAAAATGTAGTTATATCTGCTCACTATGTGACACCTTACTATTTTTATGGAGTCTTTCAGTTGAGCACTTCTAGGAGATGGTGCTTTAAACCCTTAGTATTAGCACTTGCCTAAAATACCAAAACACGAAAACCCTCAGCACTAGCACCAATGGGCCGGTGGCTCTTTGGTTTCATGGGGTACAAAATTTTCAAGTCTAGTGAGTAGCGTGCAATGTAGAAGGAAAAAATATTTGGAGCCATGTAAGTTTAGTAAAGAGTAAATGTCCTTTACATGTAATTTAGCAAAAAAAAATGTCCTTTACATGTATCCATGTGAATATACACACTAGTATACCTAAATAAATGTACATGCAAACACCCATCTCCACACATAATTAGAATTTTAGAAACAAATTTGTATGGATAGCAGCATTATTAATTATTATCACGTACCACAAATAATGTAGCATAAGATAGTCAGACACACTACAAGAATATCCAGATAAACTATATAGAAGTAACAGCAGTCAATTCATCACCACCTACCAGGGATAATGGCATGCATAAAACTGATAACCTGACTTGCCAGAGTCAAGTGTTTGGAAGTAATAGATTTCAAGCCAGATACCTGCAGTACAAAGAAGGCCCATTTCGTTCAAAAGAGAGAATTATTTTGACATCCATAATGAAGTACAAAAACAAGAAAATTTCCAAGGTTAAATTGCATTATGACAAGGCGGAAGGAAACAACTAATAATCAACTAAGTATTAAAGTTACAAGATTACAGTTCAAACCTTCTTGACTGACATTGTTCATTATAACAATTAGACTGTTCTTAATAGACAAGTCCAATAAAATTCTAGAATTGTAAGATGCTTAATCCAGTAGTTTTTAGGATATTTGATCATTAAAATTGTTGTTTGCTCATGCACACCTCTACTCCTTTACAAATGATAATTGGTCAACTAGGACTTGATTATACAGAAGTAACTAACAAATCCTAAAACCAGCTGAGCAACACAGATCAGGGAGACTTCATTTGCTAGGGGAAAAGGTAAAATTATCAGACCTATTTATGTCATCAAAGGGCATTATCCCAAATTTCTAGACTGAGATAATCGAAAATCAAAGAAAATCATTTATGATTTAAAAGTAAATTTAAAAGGAGTAATTGTAAAACTAAGTTCAACTTTATAATAACAATAATACTAATAATAGAATATTAAGATAAAATGATTAGTATAGGTTAATTTCTAATATTCTGCAATTCATTTTATTCCAGATATCAGTGCAAAAATAAAGTAAGAATTTGAAGAAAAAATAAAGTACACATACAGAAATATCATCATATCAATTGGCCGAAGGTTGTACTAGTACTGCTCGGATCAGATGATATAATTTGACAATTGGCTAGCATGCATTTTCAGTATTTTGATAGTCAAGTACAAATGTGAAGTTGAATTACTGTTTACACATACCTGCATGGCTCCAGCGCCTAGGACGAGCTGGCAAGATCTTGTATTGAAAAATTTCAAGAGTTCAACAACACGATGGACAACCTCAGAAGACAGTGCTGGCAGGGAATCGTTCATATCAATGTACTCCTGACAACATCTTCAGCAAGATTAAGCCGCTGAATAAAAGCAACAAAAAATAAAAAATAAAATCCAGCTTAGTTTGATCTAGTAGATGATTTTATTAGATGCGGAGTGATGATGACTCACAATACAAAGAAATTAGACTCGCAATTTGAAATCAGTACAAGTTAAAGATAAATATATCAGCAGGAATCAGGATACTAGAAACAGACTGAATAGAACTAAAAAGAGAGAAATCCAGTTTGAAGGAAAGTCTCACAGACATCGACTATTAATTAGGACTGAAAAATCAGCTGTGATGAGAAAAGTTTCAGAAGCAAATAGGCAACGAGAAGCAGGACATATGATAATAGTGATGATGCTGAAGCATTCAAGTAAAACAGAAACTGTGTGGGGTAAAAAAAAGTAATTAAAAAAACTAACCAGTTTGCCATGTGATATGCAACACCTCTGAAGGAAAGAGTTCGATCCTTTTTATTACCGTTGTTACTTGGAGCTGAAGAAGTAAGAACATCAGCTCTATTATTATCAGCTGGCCCACTCAAGGGTGAAACATTAGCTTGTGTAGTACTATCTGGAGATGCTCCTGTAGAGTTAGTCCGGTCAATAGGCTGCAGAGAACTCATTCCTTGGCTGTCTGCCTTCGGTGAACCAGCATTCCTGGAGACAGATTCACTGTTGTTTTTTGCAATACTACTAGAAGCATCATCAAAATCTCCAGTACCCACTGGCTCCACAAAATACAGTGAAGTCACGATGGCCTGAAATTCATCAGGAACATCTACTTCGGACCAAGTTTCTTGGTCAAGTACTGCTTTTATTTTGGCCATCTACAGAAAAGCACAAAAGCAGTTGATCCACAAATAATAAAAGGAAACTTTTGAAAAGGAGACACCATTAGGAGCAAAAACTAACTCGAGATTCATGCTGGAAATCAACAAAGGCTTTGGCCTGTGACTGAAGAGTTCCACGAATGCTATAACCCAACCTTCCACCAATCTGTTTAAGTTAGCATAATATGGTATCATGACCACCAATGTAGAGAAAGCAAACTTTAGAGGAATAATGAGAAGACAACAAATCATTTTAAAATAAAAAATAAAAAATAAAAAATAAAAAAAGGTACCTTCTCTGTTGAAGTTATGAATTCCTGAGTTATATTATATATGCTTAGAAACTCCTGCAACCTCAACTTAGGATGAAGAACCGCACGAACTCCAAGGAGCTTAGCCCACCTCCCATGTGCCGCATCACAAGCTGCGAAGACAGCTTCCGTATTTTCTCTTAAAACATCAGCTCTGTCGAGGAACACATTTGTAGAATATTGGATGTAAGAGCATAAACGCATGAACCAAGCTTATTCAGGTTGAACTTTTTGGCTTCTGAAAATATTATCTATTTCCTAAAGAAGAAAAATCAAGTGACAAATAATATTGCCGGAGGCTCAATTCCTAGTTATTTATCTAAAAGCAGCCCATTTAATGCAAGCAGCATGCAAAAGCTTTATAACATTTCTATTGCAATTTTCTGTTCCCAGACGAGACAAACAACAATGGATGGATTCAACATAGGTTTTCCAGTTTCAATGCAACATGAAACTGTTTCTATTAAGAGAGCAAGAAATTCCCTTCACATCAGTTCTATAAACCACGGTTGTAATAACATCAGTTGTAATAAATAACCATATGGTCAAACAATATTCTTGAAAATTCAAAAAGAAAAAGTTAATCAAGCCAGCTTATCTAGGACATTACAACATTTGCATCTGGAAAGAGTTTCTTAGATACACCTGCAAGTAATCAATCACGTCAAAACATAAAAATAATCTCCACAGCCAAAAGGCATATGGGAGACATTCCTGTTCCTGTTTTTTTCCTTCTTATGCTTATTATTATCAATGTTACCTAAAACATTGTATGTTTTGGTACATGGTACGAGTACGGGGTACGCTACATAACTAAAATGTGATACGCTAGGGTATCTTTATATAAAAGTTCTTATAGTTGGGAATTCTCTTAAAATCTAAATGTAATAAAGTTAATAAACCTAAGTTTTATAGAAGAATTTTAGCTGAATAACAAGTTGATTGTTTTATAAATATTTTAGTACAAATGCAATGTTTGAGCATCCAATATCAAGTTATAATATTGATATTTGTGCAATTATAGTTAAACAACAAAGAAGTTTTTTGGTACGCTAAATTTAGAGTATTAATACATAAAAGTATCATGTTTGGGTCCGCAATACATGGTTCGCTAGGTCCATATCTGGTAACTCTGATTATTATCATTATTTGTGGTGGTGGGAGAAGGTAAGGGGGAGACGGATGGGAGATTAGACCTATGGGAAACAAAATTTCTTTTTTGGCATTACTTTTTTTATAAAACTTTCGGTCGGGCAAAAAATTAACAAACATAAATTGTGAAATAAAAGTGTCATGTTGTTTCATCCTCAAATGGTTATTCATAAAAGGTGATGTGTAATATTACACAACTAATTAATTAAAACACTGAAGGGAAAATTAAAACTAAATACTGTAAACTTTATTTAAATTAATTAGCATATAAGAACATAAACCATTTTGATCTGCAGGAATAGACAATATTTCCTAAATTTGGAACCAATTTTACATATCAAATAATCAACCTACGAACATAGCGTTTAAAGATTATATCAACTACAAAGAAATTACCGAAAATTTCTTGACATATTGGAGGGACTAGTTGCATCATTTCCCCTCCCCTGCAGCAAAGGAACCTTGGCAGCAGTTTTAAGTGGAGAATATGGGAGCAAGGAAGAAACTTGACCGTCAGTCTCTTGAGCTGCTTCTGCAGCTACTGCACCAACAGCAATTGCAGCAGCAACAGAGTTAGCAGCATAGTGACCATCAAGATTGCACATAATCCATTCAATGGCTTTTTTAATTTCAGCAGCCTGCACTAAATGTGCCTGCATTCACTAAAAGAAAGAAATCATGTAAAGTCGTACCGGGATACTGATTGAAGACAAGAAACTAAAACTGCAAATGGAATCTTTAATATAGCTCAAATTAAAAAAATAAAAAGATTTTACATGCTACTGCTGCTAGAATCGGACCTGATTCAAGGTAAACAACAGGCTCTATCGCCCTAGCTACAGTGAAAAAATCGAAACATTAAAGGCTCTATCTTGACATACTAGTAAACAAGCTTCAAGTGCTTGAAAGGACCTAGATGAATAGAGAAGAGATTGCAACGCATACAGAGGACAATATATCCTCCCAAAAGAAAACGAGAAGCCCTAGTATCCTCTATATCCAAACTCCCTGCAAAATGCCAAACAAGCACATCTCCAAAAAAAAAATCATCTACCATTTGACACTTCCAAAACACATGAATCTGCATAGGAGATATTCCACCAAAAGAAACAAATCAAACATTCACATTCACCCAACACGCTAAACAAACAACACCACGAGCTATCAAGATCGAACAAACAGGAGACAATGAGACTTATTCCAGCATACATAACATACATCTGGAGATAAAGATCAGTAAGGCTTACTCTAACACATGTCGTTACTGCAAGTCAACCAAGGCAAGAACCACAAAAAGCCTTGATATTCGAAGGATACTTTTTTTTTCAAATATAAGGCGCTAAGGGAAAATGACGCAGTGAGAGATAACCCCATAAGTAAGTGAAAACAGAACAACTAGAGACAATTCCCAAATAATCAAAAGATCAAACACGCCTATCCAATGACTGAGAAATAGATGCTGAATTACTGTTGAATTTAGTCTACCTATGATATTAATCTAGACTCACGGATTACCAAATTAGGTCATAGACTACCAAATATAGAGGTCCACGTAGCCATCTCGGTATAATAAATAGTAGGCTTTTCTGAATTGAGTTGCAGTTACAAGCAATCCCTAATTCAATATTCACGACATTAAGAATCTCCACATCATTAACCCTAATATAACTTTTTGTTTTAAAAATTATATATATATATATATATGTATATTACACAACATAATTAAGTGAAATAAATGTGAATATAACTAGTTTGCAAATTGACCAAAAGTAACAACCATGATTATCTACTTAACAACAAATAATTAAATAAAACATAATTATTTGTACATGTTAAGAAGATATGACACTGCAAGATCCCATCTGTCAAGCAGTTCACTATCCAGGACCTCCTGCATTTTTTAAGGCAATAACAGATACCAAAACCAACTACCCTCACTAGATTACCAGGACATTCCTGTATTTTTTGAAACATTAACAAAAACCAAAACCAACTACTGTCACTAGAGTCTGAACAACATAAAATGAAACACAGATAATCTCGACGCATGGAGCAGAAACACAAGAGTGAACATTTTTCACCAAAACCACTCTCACATAGATAAGAGAGATTGAAAAATCAGCATGACAAACATAAAAACTGTAAGGCTATAGACCCGAAAGGCCAGCAAAGCCTTGCGCATGAAAAACAAGATTAACTACTAAACTGCTATTCCTTTCTATCTATCTATACAAGGAAGAGCTCGTAGCCTTTAGGAGTAGTAAATATGTCCCAAAGCTTGATTACTTTTCTCATAGGGGGTTTTTGAGGCCTAACTAGTAAATAAGTGAAAGTTAGGGAACAGTGGTTAATAAGAGTATTTTAGAAATTAGTAATCACATGGTTCGTACTATGTTAGTCTTATAAAATTTTCTTCTACTCTCTCTCTCTCTCAAATCTAAATTCTCTTTCACTCATTTAACTAGTACTATTTTCTTATCCCCGAGTTAGGTACACATTAGCATAATATAAGTAACTAAGTGGAGCATGTTAGCTTGAGCCAAATTAAAGTATAAATAGTGAGCATCTAATGTTTGATATTATTATGAATTAAATAAATAGACGGGCGGTTTAGTAAAAGGTGGTTTATCCATTCATTATCTTTCTAGCCTTCTTCTTCTCCAAGCTCCGTCTAAAACCATAATTCACATTGTAACTTAGTTGAGCTTAAACCGGGTTTGAGCTTTACAGTTGACAGAAACAAGTTCACTTAATTTAGATTATATATCTGAAACAAAGAAACGTGTAAAATTAAATCTGAAAGGAACAAAAGGAAAAGTAAAGTATACATTACCCATACGATCCTGAATATAGACCGCAAAAGCTGAACAAAGCTTTCAGATGACAAGGTTCTTAGCTTACTCGCAAGCGATGAGCCTCCACCTGAGTCAAGCATGTGATGTCAATACAATAAATTGGCCAATAAATTGTTACATCTATCAAGAATGTCAAAATAGTAACTCATGTTAAATAGTATGTAGTAAACAAAATATCTGTAGCTGCGTCATGTATGTTAGCTAACACACCATCTGCATCTACCATTCTCTCTCCTTGAGTGAAATCTGAGTCCATTGGTCGAGAAACGAGAACTGGAAGTAGTTCTGCAACTGCCGTCTTAATCGCAGATTTCATGTCAACAGTAAGTGTGTCACAGTATATTCTCAAAACAGCTGGGAGTTTTGCCTGTAATAAACCATTATCTATAAAAAATTCACAACTTAGGGCACATAATCCAATTTTACTTCAACAGGTTGAAACAGATTCTTTAAACAGATCACTCGAAGAGGAGAAACTAATTTAGCAAATGGGATTGGTAGTAATAAGATCACATTTCAAGTAGACCAACAAGTATGGAAACAAGATTTTACAATTTCTTTTCTTTCAACCCAAATTCCGTCAGCTGGCCAAGTCAAGAGCTCAGCTGCTTGGTCTAAAAACTGAAGAATAATAAATGGGTTCTAGTATAGGATAAGCCATCCCATGCAAAGGAAACAAGCAGGCTTCTGTGCTCAGCACATCCCTGTAAAAAAAATTGAGGTGATAACAACTTAGTAATGACTATTATTCCTTTCTTGCAACCATCTCAAATCCTGAAAAGAGGCTCAAACCTAAAATACGCTAAATAATAAACACTTTTAAGGTTTACCATGCCAGTCCCTGATCTTTGAAGTTCAGGCACCAGTGCAGAAATTAAGACTTCGACAGAAAGTCACAGTCAGCATCTCAGTTGTATTAATATAATTTGTTTTTCTATTTAAAATGGTGTTGGCACTTAGATCTCATATATTAGGGTTTTGTCCCCTAAATCTAAGATTTCATTTTAACAAAGCTACACATTTAATCAATTAGACTTTATTCTATCTTCATTTTACAATCAACAAAAATAAACTTGCAATATTTTATATATATACATATATATATATGTATGTATACAGTTGTGGCTCATGTATACATCTAAATTGTCATGACCGCCACCACATCTCAGTGTTGATACGCAAGTACTTAAATTTAACCATGATCACTTGCACATTCTCAAAACTAGAACAAGAATTAGTTAGCCTTTAAGACCAGTTATAACTAATTAAAAGCTCTAAAACTCTTGACTTTTACATGGGTCCGTCAAATTCTGAACAGGGAGGTAAAGTCATATGCATCATTATTGAAAAGACTTCTCATATTATAATGCACCCAGTAACTAAAACTGATTGTACTTCGTGTGTTTAAACTTTAAACTTAAAGTTAATAGAAAATATAAGAAAAAGTTAGAAAGTTGTTATCATTCTTAGCTTTTATACACGGTCTCTCACCTTATAGCATCTTTTGGATTCTTAATCCCGTAATACATCCTGTTGAAAATATAAATGTACTTCTGACATTTAATCTTTATGGGAGTCGAAACTTCTCTTATCCTTTAAATTTTAATCCCACTATAATTGTGGTTTTTTTCGCATTATCAAACATATTGTGCACTCCCAAACCATTACAACTATATGATCATACATGCCATAAAATTTCAGTTACGCAAATAGACAGTTCGAATATAGAAGCTGCATACGAGTACTCACAGTTCTGAGCAATCCAACAATAAGAGGGAGTAGCTGATCTCGAAAATTAGAGGTTTCTTCTTCTAATTTAACCTGCAACATGTTGACTCTAGTTATTAGTTGTAGTTGCTTCTGCAAACCTGCTCCCAAATTCAAACCGACTTTTAAAAAATTTATAGAGGCAGTTGAGCACAGTTATCAAAATTAACATCAGGTTTTTTTCACATCAAGAACTATTATAGTCAAATTAACTCAGCTATACCATAATCTCAATGTCAAAAAAATTACTCAGAAACCAAGTAAGTTCATTCAATCCTAACCCCAACCAGAAAAGAAAATGAAAATACTAACAGAAGAAAATTTGTTTTTGTATCTTCTCTTCTTGAGTTGTAGCTTTCATCACATTTATGTACTTCTCACACAACACTATTTAGGACTTCCTTTACAATAAATATCATAATTAAAATTTTCTTTTGTCTGGAGATAGATTTCAGTTTTTCAAAAGTCAAACAAATAATAGAGAAGACAATATCTTTCTATGGGACCCAATGTAAGAACAAACACTTATATTCATGTTACATAACTTAAGTTAAGAGTCAAAAAACTATCAATCTGATTTCCAAAAGTTGATTTCCTCAATCTGCAGGAAAGCACCATCAATTACGTTTATTGAATGATCAAGGGAGTATATTTGAAAGCTAATACTGTCACAATCATCAATAAACAGGACCAAATAAAACAGATCAAAGTAACCCCCCACCCAACCCCGAACCCCCACCCCCAATTTCTAATCTTCAGAAGAATAAAACATTCAAAACATGAGAACTTGGGTTCGATAGATGACTACAAGGTAAACCAAACAGAAAGAAACAGAATATTTAACTTTACCATCTAAATGGAGGGAAAGAAAATAGATGAATATGATTGTGCTTACATCGTCATCTTTCCCATTTGTTAGCAACGTTGCCCTGGCTTTTGATTTTGATAATATTATGGCATCCGTATCGCGAGTATCGTGTATAGATGCACGCATAAATTCTGCTGAAAGAATGCTACAAGAATGAATTTGTTAAGTCACAAAATCGATCTACAAAACAGTAATTTTTAACATACATTCATGCCTTCATAGTTTCATTCTAGAGACATGTTTTAAAGGAAAAAGTAAAAATATTACCACAACATATATATATATATATATATATATATACACATACATATAGTTTCACAGAAATTGGTAAGACGATTGAGGTTAGACTAACAACAAAATCTGCTTTAGAGACTGCTAAACATTCATTTCTCTACGTAGAGAAATACAATCAAGGTGGACAAGTCCAAATATCCTTTTTTTACATAAAAGAAAAAAAATTATTAAGGAAGAGGAAGAAATTACAAAGTTTGTGGAGGACAAGAAGTCCTCCCAAAAGAAAGCAAAGAAACACAACTCAACTCCTTTAATCCCAAATTTGTTGGGATAGGTTGAACATGAATCCAAATAAATGATCCCAAAAATAAATGACACTCTCTCCCAATTTAAGTCGATACTTATTGATCAACAACACAATCATAACAGTTGTCTCGATCCAAACTCCCGACAAATGGAGAAACAAGATGTGCAAAATTTGAAAGAACGTAGACAATCGAAACGGGAACGAATACAGCTTCTTAACAAAGGATAGCACCCCCAATTCATATTAAAATTGAAAACAGCTACACTTGCATGCTTAAATGTACTTTTCAGTAAAATAAAATTTATTATAATTGTTTAATGACCTGTCCTGAACATATTTGAGTCGCATTTCCATTAAGTATGTCATATCAAATTGTCCGGGTCAAGTCATATCCATACTTCCTGTCCATGTCCGTATGGACCGTATCCAAACATCTTTGTGTGTGTATATATCTTTATTTTTATTTTAGTAAGTTCCAAACATACTGTATATGATGTTGGCATTTCTTGTTGGAGATTTCTGCCTCTTATGTAAATTTTGGCCCATACTATTCTCCTCTCTTTAAAGAAAATTCTTATTCTAAAGAATTCAAAATTATAACAGTAACTGCACCATGAAACATTTTAAGTACAAACAACCACTCAAGTCCTACTTTTGATGCCAGGGTAAGAGGTGAGTTAGTGGCCTCTAACATCAAGTTCATGGGGCCACAATGTCACAGACCAATGGCATTCAACACGACTTTTCTCAATTGGCAAAAAGCCTTAGAAAGGATTTTAACGGACAATTAATAGATTAGAATAGCGAACTTCGTTGTCAATTCACCAAGTTTGTCCATCAGATGCTATTCTAAACCTACTCCTATCGCAAAAGTCAAACTCATTACGAATGAGAAGAACTCATGAACAAGATCAATTTTAAGCCTAAGCTAAACAACATTTTTTTTCTAAGCCTAAATAAATACCTGAATATCAAAGGTCCTACAAGAGTCGTAAAGTCTTTGGTCCAAATGGAAGTATCATAATTTAAACTGTTATCATTAGCTGTAATATAGAAATTTCTGCTCTAAATTCGCTCAGGTGTTGAACTAGATTCATTTTTTGAAAATGCTTGTATCAGTAATCATTGGAGAAGTCTAGTCCTATCGATAAAGCTGGGATCTCTCAAATGAAATTTCAAGTATTTTGAAGTAATTAGGTTGTGAAAGTTGGTGTATCCTTGTCGTGAACCACCCCTCCTTTCAACTAAGATCTTCTTTCTTGCAGTATCATTCTACATTTAACATATAAAATATATAGTGGCCTGGTGGCACCATATTGTAAATTGTGATATGTCAAATAAAAATAGGATGGGAAAGGAGGCTGTACAGGCCACAGAGAGACTTTCACCAAGAGTTTTTTTTGTCAGTCCAAAAGATTTTATCTGAAAGACCGATAGCTCATTACACCAGATGCAATGCTCTCTCACAATGAGTCCAAGAGAAGCTAGAAAATAAAAGGCAATGTAATGAACTGTGAGTTAAGTAACCTGTTTACGGAATCTATTGCACAAGCTACATGATCCCAAAGGTGACGAAAGCAATGTAGACCAGTCAGCTCGTCCCCATCCTACCAATAGAGAAGAAAAAAACAATGAGGGGGGGCAAAAGGAGAGTTGAAATATGGAAAATAGATCTAGAATCTTAATGCAGTAATATAGAAGAAATTGGTGCTTGGTACATGGATATAGAATGGTGATACAAAATTCAAGGAATAAAGTGTCACAAATGACAAGTATTTCAGATTTAAAATAAAGAAAACCAGCAATGTTGAGCATTCCATGGCAACACAAAATGGAAGTAAATGTTTCAGATTTATAGTTTATACCTCTACAGACTAGAGGAATACAAACCAATTTAAAAATTACAATCGTCTTCTTAAACTTAATATAGGCCGATCTACAAGTTTCTCAGGTGGTAATTATCAAATTATGACATCTTAAAAGTCGCTCTTCAGATAACATAAGCAAATAGAAAATAAGAGTAAAATCAAGCAAAAAATGGCAGGATAGCTATAGCTCAAAACTAGCTCACATCTTTTTTATCATTGTCAATTCGAATCGTAGAAAGGATTAGGTATTCCTTTGGTGGTGGTGGTTTTTTTATTTTTATTTTTATTTTATTTATTTATTTATTTTGGGGGGGGGGGGAGCACAGCAAGCTCTAGAGTCACTGCAAGTGTTTCTATCTTCTGAGTTTTCTCGGCAAAGTGGAACGCCTGACTCATGCCTCCACATGGGTTGCCTTTTTTCTCCCTCTTCTCTAATAACTTTTTTTCTTTAAATCTAGAACTAGAAACGTGGATAAAATTGCTTCAAGACAATGCAAGAAGAGGTGAGCAAGAGTCTCACTATACAACAAACACATCATACACGCATCGGTAAAGTTGTGTTAGCCCTTCTAGTGTGGAGAGACGCCTCCTATGCAGATTTTGGAACTTTGATGACAATAAGGATGGCAACATTTTGAGAAGATGTGTGCGCTTTGCAATTTTATGGGATGTTTGGATTAGTAGATTGCTAGGATCTTCACTGGCCATTATATGCTTTCCCACATGTTCTGAGATAAAGTTTCCTTTTATGTTTCTTTGGGGGCCTCTACAATACTCCCGTTTCAAGGGAATTCTGTCTTGTTAACCTAGAGATTAGAGGGATGTCCTCCATTGGGGGATTTCTGGTTTTATTCCACTTTTATTCAGTGTTCTTTTCTTTTTTGGTGAGCTTGTCAAACTCTGCATTGTAGTCATCTTTATCTCTAACAAAATCTTGTACTTTTACCTTTAAAAAAAATTTAGATGTCTAAATTGCCTTCATAATATAGAGGAATGAAACAAAATGCTAAGCTTCTAATTTACCATATGAAGACAAACATTGTTATGAGATAGTAACGCAGATTAGAACCATAGGAAATTTTATTAATGAAATATACCAACAACTGCTGCAAATCATCAGTGATGTCTAAAGCTCCAGCACAATCTCCGGATGCAACAAGCTGCAAAAAAGTCAACAAGAGATAGTTATGATAAGATTATATGGCTAGCCAACAAGTTACTTATTGCATACACACAAATCAAGATACCACTATCATCTCTAAAAGGAGTCCTTGGCTTATTATCTCAATGTCCCCCAATTGTCCCAAATGAGAAATTGATAGTAAGTCAATACTATACTTCCTACCATACCCCATATTCCAATGCATATTACAAGTTCCTAACTTTTCACTACTGCTCAGAATGTGATGAGTAATATGGATGGATGCATTATCAGGGCGTTCAATATCCTTGAAATGAACGAAGTTTTAACAGTGAAGTCCTCATACATAAATCATTTAAGCATTTCTTAATTAATTTCTCTTTGACAGAAGCAAAAGAATAGCAATTTCACCAAGCTGATATTTCCAAATGTGTTTTACCTATGAAAAAAAATAGTTGCATGTGCGCAATTACTGAAATGTAGCACAATGTTTCCACTTAAAATCAATCTAGACAAAATCAAACAGGATAGAACAAAAGGAAAAGAAATAGAACTACAAAAGAGTCACTGCACGAACAAATTATTCTCAAGGACATCAACTATGTTGCCAAGAAACAAAAGTAGGACACTTTCAAATGGTACCAGCCAGTGTTCTAAAAATCATTAGGCGGACTTAGTCGGCAGAAGAGGTGCCTAGACTGCCTAGGCAATGCCTAGGCATTTTCCTAGGCAAATTAGGATTTATTTTTCTATTATACATTATTATTATACTATACAAAACATATAATTGATGTAATTTTTTTAATTTTTCATGAAACATTACCACAAAAACAATCTTTTAATGATTAACAAATTCATTTCAAGTATTTAGAGCTTCAAAGTAGAGGTCTGATACTATCCAACCAAATCGAAGCGGAAGAGGATCGCCTATCGCCTAGGCAGGGATTTTTAGAACACTAGCGCAAATATGTAAGCAACTTCATTTCTCCAAAAGAGAAATTAAGACAAAATAGAACAAAAAGCAGGTACATGCATCGATACATTACATGTGGAAAGCTTGAAAAATCTGAGTTAAATCTTGTGCAATTAAAACCTTGAGAAACTCTGTCATCTCCCAATTTATCTCATCATTCTAAAATTATAGATAATTTTTTACTTTGGGAATTGATATTTCCACAAGCAAACATGATAGTTCCACACGGTGCCTCTCACATGAGAGGGATCTTGTAGAAATACCGTATTTTACTTGTGAAAATTCCCTTTTACTTTTAGTAGTCAATCTCTGAAATTCTAGAATTTAAAATTAATATGAATTCAATTAAGGAAAGCAACAACAAAATACTTTTTGGTTGGTTCATAATAGTTATAGTTGTTTGTCCTAAAACTAAATAAATTCACTCATTTTGAATTTTAGGATTTTGCAAAAAGAATTCAAGACTTTAAAATGTATATCGAATGGAGGGAGGAAGTAATATGGTAGCATTTTAGGTTTTAAGGTACATGAGGTAGCAGGGATGATAAATGGAGGGATAGGAAGGTGGGAGGGATGGAAAATGAAGCCATCTTGTCCTCCCCACCTTTTGTAGAAAAAATAAGTTATTAAAAATTACATTAATAATCAAATATTTATCTCTAAATAACAATACAAATTAATAACTAATAAATTACTTGATTTTTCTCTACTGTTACGCATCACCAAGTCAACTTAAAATAACCAAACCAGGTCGTACGACTTGGCTCAACTAAGTAGAGCACTACAGCTCACATTTACACATCAACTCTTGTAGTCAATTCAACCAATAAAATAAAACTTTCTTATTCATTGATCTTAGCCCTCTATAATTGACTAGTTATCCTTAGACCTGACAATATAGTTAGTTAACTGCTGGGCCAAACTATATTAACTGGAACCAAATGGGTTGGTTAACCATTTTTATTTATTCAGGTTGGTTAAAGTTTGGACCCATATTTTTTAAAACAAATATAATTCTGAACCGGTTAACCATTTTTCAACTCATATTCCATTCAATCACACTATTTACATATATCCGCCACTGATGACACACTAGATATTTCATCTATAAACTAGTTAACTCATGTCATGTCTATACAAATATTAAAATGATCATTCATGGAAATAAACTTTTCATTAATTAAGTGAATTTTAATGTTTTCATTTTACTGGGTTATGTAGGAGATCTTACATGCTAGCGAAAATATAATATTAAAAAGATAATATTTTTTTTGTTCCAAATTATTTGATTATTAATTGTTACTTTTTGAAAGTCAATTTAAAATATTTTTAAAGTCAAAATTAAGATGACTCATTAAAAATTATGAAATAATAAAACTTATAATGAATAATAAATTTTAGATAATTTATAATATTCATTGTATTGATTAAAATTTAAAAAATTATGTCAATTTTAAATTTAAAAATCTCTTAAATTAATTTTAAAAATTTAACAATAATCAAATAATATGAAATAAATGGAGTAATATGTTTTTCATTATGTCATGACGAGATTCGAATCCCATATATTAGTTAAGTTGGAACTAATCTCTTTCTTGAACAAAAAACATCTCACTTGAAAATATACAAATTTTAAGGGTATAATATAAAAAGTGTTTAGTTTAGCATAATAATAAATTATGTTGCCATTCTTGAACATATTATGTCATTAATATCAAAATATAACAAGATAAATGTCGGATTATTTTAATTGATTCTAAGTCAATTCAGCAATTCAATTTTAAAAACTCGACAACCCAAAATTGAATTGATATTAACAAATTTAAAAATTAATATTTCCTTAAATAAAAATTATAATTTTATAAACTCTCTCTCACATAAATAATAAACCGCCCCATGTTTGTGCGAGAGATTTTACAAAAATATCACCTTTTCATTTTCTCATAAATTGTGGAGCCTAATTAAGTATTTTTAATTGTAAAATAACATTCATGTATCATTTTAATTTTATTAGTATAGTTTTTTAGCATTTTATTATTTATATTAATAATTTTTATATCATATTATTATTTAATTAATTCAATTGTGACGGTCACAATTTCATTTTTCAAAAGTTCAGTTTAAAAGTCAAAACATCTTAAAATGGTTAATATGGTTTTGAACCATAACCATATAGTTTTAACCCACACAACCCATATTAAAAATGGTTAATATGGTTTTAGTTGTTAAATGGAAGCATAATCATATTTTGAAAACCAAAACCAACCCATAACCATATTTTGACAGGCTTAGTTATCCTGCACACGCATTACATGATTTAAAAAAAATATTAAGAGTGGGAGAGAAAAAATAATGAGAAACTAAAAACTGTCTTGAAAACTAATCATTGTGAAAATTGTCACGTGTGAGAGAATTAATAGGGATGAAGATTTGGGTAAACCCCAAATAACACGTAAACATAACTTTAAAAGATAAAAAGGGAAATTTAAAAGGCTTCAAAAATGTGTTAACACCAAAATAATTGTCTATTCTTTCTGCTTCTTTATAATATAGATATAGATAGATACATAGATAGATAAGCATTGTACTAGATTTCTTTTGTTCGATGGAAGAATTTTTTTAGCTGCAATGTATCTTTTCTTGAGTGATGTCTTATGTCATTGATATAATTTCCTAGGCTTTTCCTTCTTCAAATCATCTCCTTCTCAAATGAACGATGTCTCTTATCCTAAACTAGTTGGGTAGATTGAAAAAAAAAATCTCATAAGTAAAAGTTAAAAGGCAATGAGAAATTGAAAAACAAATAAATAAATAAAATTAATGAATAGAAATAACTAAACTAAAAACATACACAACTATATCAACATATTACATACGCACATATAAGCTAAAATAAATACAAAGTGGGGAAGTGCGAAAGGAAAAGAGAGATTCAGAAAACACATCAAAACAAATAGGGGGAAAAGGTGGAAAACCTTACCCGGATTCCTATATGTGGATTTTTTATTATATCCTTGTTTTCTTTAAATCCCTAGTCTTTAGAGATTCAAAAGTCATAAGTTCATAACTACATAAGTCCATTTTTTTAGTACACACTGAAACCTATTACTGAATTCTAAAACCTATTTACCAATTCAATAAAAGCGGCAAAAAGGTGATGAACACAAGTACGCACAGAGGCGGAAGGAGGGAGGGTCGTCGGGGGTCATATGACCCTGGAATCTCCGGCAGCGTTTCATCATTATCGTGTTGAGATTTTTTGTCAGGTATAATCTCTATAAATCGTTTTTCATTATTCCTATCCAAGAATTTATCTTTTTTTGTTGATTTTTCATTATTACAATGTAGGTTGTTGATTCAATTGTTCAAGAGATGAACAATCGTTTTTCAGAAGAAATCACGGAGTTACTTTTATGCATATCATTCTTTGATCCAAGGGATTCGTTCTCTAAATTTGACAAAAATAAGTTACTCAGTCTTGCTGAGCTTTATCCATAAAACTTCTCATTAACTGATCGCATGATACTTAGGGATCAACTTGATAATTACATTTATGATATGCGATGCAATAATCAATTTTTTGGGATCTAAGATTTGGGAAGTCTTGCTAAGAAGCTGATTGAAACAAGAAGAAATATGACTTTTACATTGGTATATCGATTGATCAAGTTAGCTTTGGTTTTACCAGTTGCGACTGCTACTGTTGAAAGAGTATTCTCTGCGATGAAAATTGTCAAGACTGACTTGCGTAATAAAATGGGAGACGAGTGGATGAATGACAGTCTGGTAGTTTATAATGAGAAAGATATTTTTTTCAACAATTGAAAACGAACAAATTTTGAAACGTTTTCAAACTATGCAGAGTCGTAAGATACAGTTGCCTCCTTTCAGTCATACATACAGCCAAAAGAAGCATTCAAAGCGTCGATAAATATATTTTTTTTACTGATGTATTTTGATCCTCCTTTAAAAATGTTCTGGTTCCGCCACTGAGTACGCGCAATATATAAAAACCTAATCTCTCACCTCCTTCATTAAGTTAATCAACCCTTTATAAACCAAATTACTTGACTTAATTGTTGTTCACTCTAGTCAAAGTTTTTGGGATGAAGGATCCTATGATTTATTAGAAGTGCGAAATCTTTTACGTGCTTTGGGGAATTTGGAAGGAACTAAGGCTTGAATTTTTAGTGAAACTAAGTAGAAAAACACAAAGGCCAAGCCAGTCTTTGGGCTGGTCCTGGATAGGCCTATTCAAACTAGGCCAAGCCCAGGCCTATAGGTTGGTCAAAAACCAAGTCAGCCTTCAGGCTTTTTCAAACTCTTTTTTTTTCACTTTTAATTGCTTTTAATAAAATTATACTCCTATTTTACTTAAATATATACAAAAGTAACATAAAAGTAAAGTTCAAACTTCAAATAAGCTAACTATTTATTATTTTGAAATTTAAAGATAAATATTACATAGATTGATAGAAATAAAAATAAATATGCAATACATGAATGTGTATTACAAAAATAATTTAAAGATATATTTCCAGGCCAGGCCTTAGCCTGTTCAGGCTCAAGCCATGCTTCAGGTCGGCATTTTTCAGTCTTCAGCCAGGTTCAGAACCTATTTCATGCCGGTCTTTTGGGGGGAAAATACTAAAATAGGTTTGTTTAAAGCCTTCAGGCCAAGCGCAAACCAGGCCGGTCTTTTTCAGGCTTTCCTCAAGTCGGGCTGGTTCAGTCCAACAGGCTTCAAGCCCCATGTGCACCCCCAAGTGAAAGCCATATATATCTTTCACTTTGCTATGAGAAATGATCGTTTTTAATTGCTTTTTAATGGAAATCTGCCATGGGCGACTTTAGGGGGTGTTCAGTGTCTGAAGCTTTTTAGATATTAGATACTCCCTCCGTCCCATAGTTATAGGATGATTTTCCATTTTGAGATGTCCCAATATATAGGCTACTTACTATTTATAAAATTTAGTTGGTTCATTGTTTTACTTTTATGCCCTTATAATAAATATTCAACCATTACTTTTTTTTGAAGAAATAACTTTCAATGTCATTATTTTTATCACCACATTTAATATTGTTGTATTCTCTTTGGTTAAAGTTCTATGGTTATGGATTTTAATGGTCAGTACACGTCAATCAATGAAGTTGAGAGTTCCAATGTTATAAGTAAGGAGTAATTAACTTATTTATTAATTCCATATTAAGGGGTATATGTGGAAAATTTATGTTAAAAATTGTCACTTAACTAATTTTCTTAAACTATGTGTCAAAAGAAATCAGCCTATAACTATGGGACGGAGGTAGTAGTTGTTTTTTTGAGTGTTCTCATTTTCATCTACTTGCTAGAGGATGGGTGGACTAATTGCACATCCTCTTCTTGTATTCTTTCTATTCATGTTACAAAATTTCTTTCTGGAAAAAAAGAATGAAGAGAGAGAGAAGAACCGTTTCACCAGCATTTTGCATTTCCTTTATGAACATTATATTTTTGGAATACAGGTACTCTGACATGCCCAATATAACACTAAAAATGGGCACTAAGATATAATAATAATGAAAACACTGTGATTAGACATCATGCTTCAAGCCAATAACAAAAGCAAACATCACTAAGAACCATGTCTCTCCATAAATTTGCACTCATTTTATTGAATCCATTATTGAGAATTCAAGCTATTATTAAAATAAACAAAATCAAATACAAACAACTAAAGCTAAACAACAAGTAACTTACCAATTTAAGCGCAGATAGAGCCTGGTTAACATTTAATATAAGCCTCAACTTCTGTTGCAGAACCAACATATTACTCCTCGTCAAATTCAGCTCCTGAATTTGCCGCGCAGAATCCACCAAGTCCGAATCCAAGAGCCTAATAGTCTCCTTCAACTCCCTGATCCTACTACACCCCTCCACAATCCTCTTGTTCAACTCCTCTAACTGCCCTTGTGCCTCAAAAAAGGAATTGGACCGCAGCGAAATCTCCTTCACCAAATGCAGTTCCACCACATCTAAATACTGCGACAACTTCTCCTGCAATACCAAATTCTCATTCACCGTCGAAAACGGACAGGCAGCACGAAACGTGGCCCCATCTTCCAATTCAAAGTCCTCTTTAAAATACAATGCGGGCACTTCCCGCAAGCACGCAACCAAAGCTTCACCCTGTCCCTCAATTTGGTCAAAATCAACACTTTCTTTGGAAGTGTGATCTTGAATATCTTGAAATCGGTTGAATTGATCGGAGATGGAGGACAGGTAGGTCTGGAAATCGGATTTGGAGATTTCAGAGCCGGGTTTGGTTGTGTTAATTGGGGAAAATTCCGGGGTAGCGACGGCGGTGGAGGAAGACCACCACCCAGACCAGGACGCGTCGGAGCTTACATGAGGGTTGTTGAGGATGGAAGATAAGCTCTGGGTAGTGGCGTCAGAGGTCGATTTCGTCAAAGACGAATTGGGTCTTGGAATTATATTTTTTCTGGGGCTGTCGATTGAAAACCTTCCAAATTGGGAAGGTTGTGAATCCATTTTCAGGATCTATGGAGCATGAATTTCTTGAATGATGAACTGATTATTGTGAAGGGTATGATCAGCAAATAGTTTGTGACGGATCGAGAGTGTTTGTGATCTGGAGAGATATGGAACTGGGAGATCGCTGCGTCTTATTATTGTTTCTCTCTCTAAAAGTAATGTTGCTAATATGGATCTGGAATTTCTGGGGAGTGGGAGGAAAGAGAAGACAGGAGATAGTCAAAATGAGTATTTTGGAAACCGGGATAAACCCGGTCTGAAATGGAACTGGACAATCTTTGCGGCTCAATTCATTTTAACCGATTTTTTTCTTTTTTTTTATTTTAAGTTTTCTGTTATATTTTCTTATGTTTTATTATATAGATCAATCACGTTACGCTCTGTTTCTGAGTTTTAAAATTGATAAAAAACTAAAAAAATAGACGAAAGAATTAAGTTTTTTTTTCAATTCTTATATTTCTGAGTTTTTTAATAAACGGAAAAGAAAAGAAATGAATAGAAAACTTGACCACTTTTCTTGCCAAAGTTTTAAATCCAAAATTGACCTGATTTGAACGGAAAAGAAATTAATTAAAATAAATAATATTTTTGTAATTCCCATATTATTCTCAACTTTTAATATACTAAATTTTAAATTACAACTCATGTCCTCAATTTTAAATTTTCTATCTTTTTTTATTAAAAACTCAGAAACAACACAAAGGAATACTTCAAATTTTCTATTCTTTTCTTTTATGTTATAATTTAAGTTTTCTATTCTTTTTTTTTTTGTTCAAAACTCAGAAACAGAGTGTAAACTTTTTTAATTAACAACAATAAAAAAATGGCTAACTTTTTACTTACCAAAAATTTCATCTAAAAATGGACAAATTTTAATAAAAAATTAAAAGATATAATCATCTTTATAATATATGTCACACAATTAGATACCTCTCTTAATTTTTTTTAATTGCCTTATATACATAGAGTTAAAATTGATCATTATAAAATATTCATTCAGTTCTATAAAAAAAAGTGTTATTTATTAAATTTTTTTGATTTAAAACAAGTGTCTTGCTTTGTTTTTTAAAGTAATTATAGACGGACACAATATTCTAAAGTTTACCATTATCATATTATTACTAAATTAAATAATTAATAAATTAATGTGAACATGAAACATAAATATATCCTTAATGTTAAATTTGATAACTTAACTTAAACTAAATGGTAGGGAAGGAAAATCAATTGATTCTAGGTATTTAATATCACTGGAAATGAGGAGATTCTGAAACAAGTTCAAGAACTGAAGTACTGCAATAATATAGTATATGAAGTTTTAGATGATTTTATTTTTTTAAAATTATTTGACGTTTTATATAATCTAAGAGAATTAATTATAATTTTTTAAAAATTACCCTTCATGGAGAAATATTACAGAGGAGAGAGATAAGTATGATGAATGGAACTCTCTCCGACCCTAATATAAGACGTTTTAGTAAAATATTCTTATCCCTTAATATAAGACATTTTAGAATTTAATGTTATATAATTATTTTCTTAATTTTTGTACACAACTCTAAAACTTCATATGTGATGCCCCCAAAATAGGTATACATCACCTATTCTAAGTCGTCAAATACATGGTACAGAATACAAATACAATTTTTAATATACAACAAAAGAGCTGTGAGTTTTAATATAAATACTGTCTTCTAGACAATATTCACTCTCAGAATAAGTCATCATTACATTTATTGTCACACTATTTAACAGAATAGTGAGGACTACTAATACTATCATATGGACCGTCACTCTATTTTTCGACTAGTCCCGGCTACGTTCTCATTTCCTGAAGAGAACAGTAAAAGAAAGAGTGAGCTCAACTAGCCCAGTAAGAAATATTATGACTAAGATAATGCAGAATAATTTATCGTTAGCCTTCAACAGTGTTAAACTGATAAAATATAATAAATATCCAATTTAACTGCAGCGGAACAAGCAATCCATTAGAAGAGTCAAGTAGATAATAAAATCTACTATCTTCTATGATTTAAAAGGTTTTTCATCACTTTTATCGCTGAGACTCAGCTTAATAAATAATCCACATCATCTCTGTACTACGACCAATGATATTCATCAGTATCACGACCACAAATTATTCATGCACTACGGGCCAAGAATATGTGTGTATTCATTAATGGTCATGATCATGCCAATAACTGTCCATCAATGCAATACGGGCCAATGAGGATTTTTATCACATCATTTATAATATTACGGTCATGATTACACCGAATAATTCCTGGTCATAATCATATCAAGTCTATCTATGCACTACAGGCCACAGATGACTTTCAAAATATAAACATGGGGATGATGACAATGATATAAGAATTCAATAAAACAAGTTCAATAATTAATTTATCCAGGAACTAATAACGTCCAAATTGTCAACATGATACTTCTTTGTAGAGTAAAATTCAAGAATGCTCAGAATAATATTTTCATGAAAAGATACTGGATGAAACGCAAATATCAAGGATATTCCACTAATTTCATGGAGTATAGAATTCAAAATTTTAACCAACTGAGTATAATAAAGAATGAAATAACAAAAGAAATCACCAAGCATGCGATAGACCGTACAGGCAGGTTACTCCAACAGAATAATAAATAACGGAACCAGGTCCGGCGTAAAACGCACAAACAGGATATTCCAACAGAATAATAAAGAATGGAATAACATAAGAATTTCACTATATATAGGGTAGCCCGCGTATACAGGTTATTCCAACAGAATAATAAATAATGGAATAACAGAAGTTCTCTTCATGAATACAAAAGAAATAATACCTCTTACGAGTACAACAGATAATATCATTTACCGTAAAAGAAGATTATTTCGACTGGTAGGGCGAGGATATTCTTGAAGAAAACTTATTCTGTTTTTCTACGCTCAAAGCTTCTGAAAACTCTAAAGAAATACGCTCAAGATTAAAGAAGAAAATTCTCTGAATTTCTGGTGTGATTTCAATTCTAACTAAGCATCCTATTTATAGGAGAATGGAAGGGATACTGTTAAGAAACGGACGCAAAAAAAATTATCACGGACTTAACATCACATTTTCACGGTTCAACATATCAGTATTCTTTTTCAAAGTGTTGGCCAATTAGAAAAAAAACTACACATGCCACTATGGAAGCCTTAACCAATTAAAAAGCACCCCACATCTCAAGTTGTCAACAATGCTGCATAACTGAAACAAATTGGCCAATAATGATCAAGCTTGAAAATAACTTCATATCCTGCCAAATTTATCTACTAGACCACCACCACTCACCCAAATGCTATACAATTATTTATTATATATATATATATATATATATATATATATATATATATATATATATATATACTTTATAACTTCCTTTCGATTATTTTGAAAATGGGCAAATGAAAATTCAAATAATAAAAAAAATTTATATCAAAGACTTCATAAAAATTCTTTCAATATTTTAACAACATTTATTATCATTATTAAAATTCACAATATTAATCGACCAGGTCGTTCCCAAGAAAGAGGGGGCTTTTCAATAAGGATTTCTCCCCATTGGAGCGCAATTAGGTGACCAAACCTCTCCTTGACAGAACTTCTAGACATCGTTAATATTGCAAATAATAATATTAATCTTTGTTATCTCAATTATTGATTTAATAATATATAAAATATTGACAATAATTGAATCAAATAACGTGAGATACTATACAGGAATTACTGTAGCAATAATTGAATAAAACTGAGTGACTTCTCACGTAAGCATCAATAATCAATACCGTGTGCTACTATGCAACCACGCGTATTACTGTACTTTTAACACCGAGTGTTTCAACAGTTAACGGTAAAACTTCCGCCATTATTTTCATAAAGTATTTTTGTAGTTTTCTCAATCCGACAATAATTCCGTTGTGGGGTCCACCAATGATTGTGCCGTCGTACGAATATTCCCTGCTAAAACGAATATTTCCCGACCAATCGAATATTATATAACAACTTGCGTACTTTGCAAAATTTATAAATATTACCCACAACTATAACATTATATCAAATTCATTCCATAATATTTAAAATGATATTTATAGAAAAAAATCATCTTTATTAAAAAGTTGGGGTCTTACAACCTCCTCTTCTTATGAAATTTCGTCCTCGAAATTAGGGTATGTACCTGGTATGTCGAAGAGGTAAGGATACCTTGATTTCATTTCAGATTCTAACTCCCAGGTCATTTCCTCATCACCGTGGTTTCTCCACAAAACTTTGACTTGAGGTATAACTTTGGAGCGTAGAATATGATCCTTCTTATCCAAGATTTGAACAGGAATCTCTTCATACGTCAAATCTTTCGCTATTTAGTCCGGTTCTAACTCAATAATGTGGTTCGGGACTTCCACATATTTTTGTAACATGGATATGTGAAAAACATTATGAACACGAGACATACTTGGCGATAAATCGAGTCTTAAAAATGGGCCAATGAATCGAGGATTGAGCTTTCCTCTCTTTCCAAATCTCGTAACTCCTTTCCAGGGAGCAACACGTAACAACACATGATCTCCTATATCAAATTTCACGTCCTTTCGATGAAGATCAGCATAACTCTTTTGTTGATCTTGTGAGGTTTTTATACGTTGTCGGATCGTTTGAATCTTTTCTGTAGTCATACGTACCAACTCCGGTCCCAACAACGTTACTTTACCCACTTCATCCCAGCATAGTGGAGAACGACACTTTCTACCATACTACGCCTCAAATGGAGCCATGCCAATACTTGCTTGATAACTGTTGTTGTAGGAAAACTCCACCAATGGTAAGAACTTGTCCCAACTTCCCTTGAAGTCAAGGACATAGAGTCTTAATAGATCTTCAAGAGTTTGAATAGTACTATCCATCTGCCCGCCCGTCTGAGGATGATATGCCGAGCTAAATCGTAAGTCCGTGCCCATAGCTTTTTGCAAACTAACCCAAAATTGTGAAGTTAATCTTGGGTCTCGATTAGAAAATATGGATACTGGCATACCATGCAGTCTTATAATCTCGTTTATGTACATACGAGTAAGACGTTCAAGTGTATAAGTTTCTCGTATTGATAAGAAATGAGCAGACTTGGTCAATTTATCAACAATGACCCAAATTGCATCTATGCCTTGAGAAACCTTGGAAAGACCAGTAACGAAATCCATGGTAATGTGCTCCCACTTCCATTCTAAAATTTCAAGTGGTTGCAATGGACCTTTTGGTACTTGATGCTCCGCCTTGACTCATTGGTTAGACACCTTGAGATAAACAACGCTATCTCTCTCTTCATATTGCTCCACCAAAATGTATGACGAAGATCACGATACATTTTAGTACTCCCAGGATGGATTACAAACGGTGTGTTGTGCGCCTCCATCATGATTTTATACTTTAAATCAGGGTCGTTAGAAACACAAAGTTTGGAGTTGGCTCGAAGTATTCCTTCTTCATCGATTCTTGCTTCCGGCATAGCACCTTCTTGCATTTTCTTTCTCATACGCATCAGTTTCAGGTCTGTAGCTTGAGCAACTTTAACTTTATTGATTAAAGTCGATTCTACTCGTATATTCGCCATCATCACATGGGTCCCCGGAGTCTTTAACTCTATCTCCATCCTTTGCAAGTCATAAAAAAATGGGCCTTTGCATTGACAATATTGCACTCATACCTGCATATGATCTTTTATTCAATGCGTCAGCTACCACGTTCGCTTTTCCAGGATGGTATTGGATGGTATGATCATAATCTTTCAATAGTTCAAGCCAACGTCGTTGCCGCATATTGAGTTCTTTTTGGGTGAAGAAATATTTGAGGCTTTTATGATCCGTAAAGATCTCCACTTTCTCCCTATACAGGTAATGCCTCCAGATTTCAAGTGCGAAAAGGACAGTTGCCAACTCTAAATCATGAGTAAGATAATTCCTCTCATATTCTTTGAGTTGTCACGAGGCATAGGCTATGACTTTCCCATATTGCATGAGAACACATCCTAACCCTTTGCCTGAAGCATCATTGTAGATGACAAATACCTCCGAGCCAGATGGTATTGTTAGAACAGGTGCTGAAATGAGTCTCCTCTTGAGTTCTTGAAAACTCTTCTCACATTCTTCGCTCCAACCGAATTTTATATCTTTCCGTGTCAGCTGAGTTAATGGAGTAGCGATTCGAGAAAACCCTTCTACGAATCTCCGATAATAACCATCTAAGCCGAGAAAGCTACGTACTTCGGTCACTGATTTAGGTTGTTCCCAAATTTGGATAGCTTCAATCTTTGTCGGGTCAACAGATATTCCATGACTTGATACCACGTGCCCAAGGAATGCTACTTCTTCAAGCCAAAACTCGCATTTCTTCAACTTGGTATAAAGCTTATTTTCACGAAGCTTTTGGAGTATCAGCCTCAAGTGTTGCTCATGATCTTCACGATATTGAGTGTGGATATTGTCTAGATGACAATATTTGTATTAAAACTCAGAACCTATGTTTTCTCGTATTTTACACGACTATTGTATAATTAAGTTGTATTTGTATTCAGTACCTTGTATCTGGCGACTCAAGATGGGTGATGTAAACCTGATTTGGGGGCGTCACAGTTGGTATCAAAGCTTAGGGATATGATCTCTGACTGAGATGTGAGACAAGAACTAGGAGGGGAGAGACGAGGAATTCCTTCGCTAGTATGATCTACCTAAGTTTATTTGGTATTTAATTGGTCTGTCAGAGTATATGGATAATATGTGACATGTTAATTAACCCTTGTTTTGTGGCAGTATTTGAAAATGGCATCCGAAAATGTTGGGATAAGCAATGAAGCACATGAGACCGTTGAGTCACCAACGATCAATATCCAGGATAATGTGCAATAAGAAGACAATAATCCTCAGGTAACAATAACACCGATGAAATGATGAACGATGGGATGTTCAAAGGCTTTATGAAATTCATGCAACATCAGGCGAGAGAAACTTCTGTTCATAATGCAGGTGGAAACAATGGCAACCCACGGTCGGTCACCGCTAAGCAGTTCAAGGAGCTGGGACCACCAGAGTTTTTCGAAAAGTCAGAATCACTTAAGGAGAAGACGTGGTTAAAGCAGATCACCAAGATATTTGATGTATTGGGATGCTCCGAGGAGCAAAAGGTTCCCTTTGCCACCTTTATGTTGCGTGAATAAGCAGATTATTGGTGGGAATCTGTAAAACGTACCCAACCTGATGCACTCAAGATGTCTTGGGAGAAGTTCCAAGAGCTGTTAAACGACATGTACTTTCCCGAAAGTATTCGTCACATGAAGGAGGTGAAGTTTATCAAGTTGGAACAAAAAAATATGACAGTGTCGCAGTACGAGGCTAGGTTTGTCGAGTTATCCTGATTTGCATCCCATTTGGTCAATAATGAGGAGCGAATGACGCGAATGTTTCTAAGAGGTTTGAAACCCAATATATGTAAATACCTCATTTCTCACAAAATTTGTTTAAATTCAAATGTTGTGAATAGGGCTCAGTTATTGGAGCGCGATAATGATTCAGCACAACCAAAAGGTAACGACCAACAACACAATAATAATCGTACCGGTGGCAACGACCATCAGAACAATGATAACCATCGTGGGGGAAATTATCACGCCAAGAATGGTAACCACTTCGGTGGTAATCATGGCCAAGATAATAGAAGTGGAAATTTCAGAAAGAGAAGGTTCAATAATGATGGAAAGACAACAACACCAGCACCTGTTAAGGAAAGAGAACGACCGCCGGTCGTATGCTTCAAATGCGGAGGGGAGGGACATATCAGTCCAAACTGTGTGATGCAGTCCAAAGTATGTTACAATTATGGAAAAGAAGGTCACCTATCCCGATTTTGTCGTGCACCAAAGTCAAGTGCAGTTGGGATTGTGATGCCAAAGGGTGTCCCAGACAAGCCAAAGCCGGTAGTTTAATAAAGAGCGTTTTTTTGACGAGGAACCTGAATAAAATTTTCACAAGTAAGTTAATCATAAACTCTTGCGAAGTCTATACCGTGTTAGATACCGGTTCTACGCACTCTTTTATTTCACCTAGTTGTGTTCAATGTTTGAATTTAACTCCGGAGAAGTTAGATTGTGATTTATCTGTTGAAACTCAGTTGGGAGAAACCTTCGTTACATCTACTATTTATAAATCTTGTTTAATTCAAATCGATACTTTCACGTTACCTTTCGATCTTATCTCTTTGAAAATACTTGCCTTTGATGTGATTGTTGGAAACGATTGGTTAACTACTCACCATGCTTTTCGTAAGGTTGTTAGCTTTCATATTCCTAACCAACCTTGTTATGCGAATCCAAGCAACCAAACCACTAAAGTCAATCATTGTCATATCAAGCCATAAGTAAAGAGCCACGGTCCTTTCATTGTTGACTTTCTTGTGTGGAATGCACCGAAGCCAGACTTTCTGTAGGCGACGTCGTGAATGACGATGACAAGTTGATAGGTATCAATGAGACGTACTATCCAAGTCTTGGATGAGGGTCACAGTTTTGAATGATATTTTTATTGTTAATAAATTTTCTGACGTATTCTTGAAGACTTCTTAGCCTACCCCTAGAGCGTGAAATCGAATTATTGTATTGACCCCAGTACAAAACCCATTTCTAAAAGCCTCAAATATTTTCTTCACCCAAAACGAACGTGTAATGTGCCAAAGACGTTGGCTCGAGCTGTTGAAGATTAAGATCATATCATTCAATACCATCGTGGAAAAGCGAACGTGGTAGCTGACGCGTTGAGTGGAAGATCGTATATGTTTACAAGTGCGAATATATGAACCCCCGTGAAGATAACGAATATACGAATAGAATCGACTTTAATTGATAAAGTTAAAGCCGCTCAAGCTACACACCCGGAGCTGATGAATCTGAAGAATTAAGAAGGTTCAAGAGGGCGTTATTCTAGAAACAATAATCGACGAAGAGAGGAAATCTCAACCCTCAATTTAATTGGCCCATTTGAAATACTTCGATGAAGTAGGAACTGTGGCTTATAGACTCGTTTTACCGCCAAATATGTCGTGTGTTCATAACGTTTTTAACGTATCGACGTTACGTAAATATGGGGACGACCCGAACCACATTATTAATTTAGAATCGGACGAGATAGTGGATAATTTAACGTATGAGGAGATACGTGTTAAAATCTTGGATAAGAAATATTATATTCGACATTCAAAGGTTATACCTCAAGAGTTAGAATCTGAAATGAAGTTAAGGTAGCCTCACCTCTTCAGTATACCAGGTACGTACGTAAATTTCGAGGGCAAAATTCCATAAGGAGGGGAGATTGTGAGACACCAGATTTTATGAATAAAGATTTAAATTTATCGAAATATTTTTTTTATATTATGGTGTGGATTTGATATAATGTCATAGTTGTGGGTAGTATTTATAAATTTTACAAAGTATGCAAGTTGTCATAAAATATTCGATTGGTCGGGGAATATTCGTTTTAACAGGGAATATTGTATGGTGGTACAATCATTGATGGACCCCACAACGGAATTATTGTCGTAGTTAGAAAACGACAAAATTATCTTTCTATAAAAATAACGGCGGAGGTGTTACCGTTAAAAATGTTGAACTACCGGTAGTAAAAGTACAGTAATACACGTGGTTGCATAGTAGCACACTGTATTGATTATTGATGCTTACGTAAGAAGTCACTCAGTTATACTTAATTATTGCTACAATAATTGCTGCATCATATCTCTCATATTATTGATTCAATTATTGTTACAGTATCATCTGCATTATATGATATATTATTAAATCAATAATTGAGATGACAAAGTTATTCATATTATTATTTGCAATATTGACAATGTCTAGAAGTTCTGTAAAGGAGAGGTTTGGTCACCTAATTGCGTGCCAATAAGGAGAAATCCTTATCGGAAAGCCCCCTCTTTCCTGAGAACGACCTGGTTGTTAAATATTATCAGTTATAATATTAATGATGAATAAGTTCGTGTTGATTAAAGATGAATTTTATAGTTCCATTGTGTTGGACTTATTTGTGTTAGTATAATTGATGTCTAGAGGTTATATTGTTCAATTGGGTATTCGGGACACTTTTCGTGTCGGAGTACTATTCACGAGTTACTATTCATGAGTTACTATTCACGGGGTACTATTCACCCATAAGATATATTTTTTTTCAGTCCAAATCATTTTTGGGTACAATATTATTCCATGAGGAGATGTGCTAATTTTTCAGACCGTTGGTTGAAGTTATAATAGTAAATCAATATGGATCGTTAGTTGAAGATATAATAATAAATCAATATGGACCGCTGGTGGAAAGTTATAATAGTAAATCAATATCTATCGCTGGTTTAAAGTTTTAATAGTAAATCAGTATGGACCGTTGCTTTAAGTTTTAATAGTAAACCAATATGGACGTTCGTTTAAAAGTAAATCAATCTGGATCGTTCATGAATTAGTTACTATTCAGTCCATTCTCCTATAAATAGAAGATCATTCCTTCATTATTTCTTACGAATTCACTGAAACTCTAGAGAGAGAAACTATATAGAGAAAGAAGAAAAGTGTTCTATTACTTCACTACTTCTATATCCAGTACTCTTCTTTCTAAGGTGGAGAATATTATTTGTTGTACTCGTAAGGGGTATTCTTTCTTTCTTATTCATGAAGAGAACTTCTGTTATTCCATTCTTTATTATTCTGTTGGAATAACCTGTATACGCGGGATACCCTATAATCGGTGAAATTCTTCTGTTATTCCATTCTTATTATTCTGTTGGAATAACATGTTTATGCGAAGTACCGCATACATGGTGAAATTCTTCTAATATTCCGTTATTTATTATTCTGTCGGAATATCCTGTCTGTGCGTTTACGCATGACCTGATTCTATTATTTATTATTCTGTTGGAATAACCTGTCTGTGCGGTCTATCGCATACATGGTGAATTCTGTTGTTATTCCATTCTTTATTATTCTGTCAGAATATCCTGTCTGTGCGTTTACGCCGGACCTGGTTCCATTATTTATTATTCTATCGAAATATCCTGTCTGTGCGTTTATGCCGGACCTAGGTTCCATTCTTTATTATTCTATTGGGAATAACCCGTCTGTGCAGTCTATCGTACGCATGGTGAATCCTTCTGTTATTCCATTATTTATTATTCTGTTGGGATAACATGTCTATGTGGATTACCACATGCATGGTGAATGATCCTGTGTATTCATTCCTTATTAAATTGTGAAAATGATCTATATACGTAGATTACCGTATGGCGGGTGAAAATCCATTTGCAATTTCATATATTATATTATATTCAGTTGGTTAAAGCTTTGACTTCTATACTCCATGAAATTAGTGAAATATCCTTGATATTTGTGCTTCATCCAGTATCTTTTCATGAAAATATTCTTCTGAGCATTCTTGAATTTTACTGCACAAAGCAATATCATGTTGACAATTTGGACGTTATTGAGTTCAGGATAAATTAACTTATAAATATTTAAAATTTATTCTTGAACCTATTTTATTGAATTGTCATCATCCTCATGCTTATATTATGTTGAAAGTCATCTTTGGCTTACATGCATAGATGGACTTGGTATGATTATGAAAAGGGATTATTTGGTATAATCATGACCGTAATGTGACGAATGATGTGGTAAAAGTCCTCATTTGCCTGTAGTTCATTGGTGGACAGTTGTTGGTATGATTATGACCATGGATTATTCGGTATAGTCATAACCATTGATGATTATATGAATATCATTGGCCGTGGAGCAAGGATGATTCGATTTTATTTATTAAGCTGAGTCTCAACGATAAAGTTGATGAAAAACTTTTTAAACCATAGAAGATAGTAGATTTTATATTTTACTTAACTTTTCTAATGGATTGCTTATTCTGTTGCAGTTTTTGATCTAAAACTTGTTGTCTGTTATATTCTATCAGTTGTTATACTGTTGAAGGCTATTGATAATTTATTTTACATTATCTTAGTCATAATATTTCTTATTGTGCTAGTTGAGCTCACCCTTTTTTCACTATTCTCTTCAGGAAATGAGAACGTACCTCGGACTAGTCGGGGAACAGAGTGATGGTCCTAGATGGTGCATTAGTAGTCCTCACTATTCTGTGAAATAGTGTGATAATAAATGTGACGCCCCCAAAATTAGGTATACATCACCCATCTTGAGTCGCCAGATACATGGTACAGAATTCAAATACAACTTACTAATACCACTGTCGTGTACAATACGACAAAATATAACTGTGAGTTTGAATACAATTATTGTCTACTAGAGATCATACAAACTCAAAAGGAGTCCTCAATACAATTATTGTCACACTATTTTACAGAATAGTGAGGACTACTAATACTACTCTCTGGTCCATTACTCCGTTTCCCGACTCGTCCCAGCTATATTCTCATTTCCTGAAGAGAATAGTGAAAGAAAGGGTGAGCTCAACTAGCCCAGTAAGAAATATTATGACTAAGATAATGCAGAATAAATTATCATTAGCCTTCAACCGTGCTAAACTGATAAAATATAATAAACATCAAGTTTAACTGCAGCAGAATCAGCAATCCATTAAAAGAGTCAAGTAGAAAATAAATTCTACTATCTTTTATGATTTAAAAGGTTTTTCATCACTGCTATAGCTGAGACTCAGCTTAATAAATATTCCACATCATCGAATCATCCCTGCACTACGGCCAAGGATATTCTTTAGTATCACGACCACAATTATTCATGCACTACGGCCAAGAATATTTGTGTATTCATTAATGGTCATGAGCATGCCAACAACTGTCCATCAATGCACTACGGCAAATGAGACTTTTACCACATCATTTATAACATTACGGTCATGATTACACCGAATAATCCCTGGTCATAATCATACCAAGTCCATCTATGCACTACAGGCCACAGATGACTTTCAAAAATATAAATAAGAGGATGATGACAATGATATAAGAATTCAATAAAACAAGTTCAAGAATTATTTTATCCAAGAATTATTAACGTCCAAATTGTCAACACGATACTGTTTTTTGGTGTAAAATTCAAGAATGATCAGAAGAATATTTCCATGAAAGGATACTGGATGAAGCGTAAATATCAAGGATATTCCACTAATTTCATGGAGTATAGAAGTCAGAATTTTAATCAACTGAGTAATACCGAATACAATAATAAAAGATATCACCATGCATGCGATAGAGACCGCACAAACAGGTTATTCCCGCAGAATAATAATAACGGAACCAGGTCAGGTGAAATTCACACCAACAGGATGTTCCAACAGAATAATAAATGCGGAATAATAAATGATGGAACCAGGTCCGGCGTATAGCACAGACAGGATATTTCGATAGAAATGTAAAGACGTAATAGTAAATGGAACCAGGTCCGGCGTACAGCACAGACAGGATATTCCGACAGAAATATAAAGACGGAATAGTAAATGGATGTCACCAAGTATAGGGTATTCCGCGTATACAGGTTATTCCAACAGAATAATAAGAAATGGAATAACAACAGTTCTCTTCATGAATAAGAAAGAATAACACCCCTTACGGGTACAACAAATAATATTTCCTACCTTAGAAGAACTGGATATAAGTGAAGTAGCAGAAAACTCTTCTTCTTTCTCTCTTATTCTCTATACTTTTTCTCTCTATAGCTTGAACGAATTCGTAAGAAATAATGAAGGAATGAGCTTTCTATTTATAGAAAAACTGAGGGTGGCTCTTGGTCTTAACGAAGGGTCAAAATGACTCTTGGTAATATTGAAGAGACAACTACTATTTACGAAGGGGTAATTAACCCTTGGAACACCGAAGAGGCAGTTAACTCTTGGTAATATTGAAGGGACAACTACTATTGACGAATGTAACTACTATTGACGAAGGCAATTACTATTTACGAAAGAGACTCTTAGATGACGACATATGGCTCCCCACAAATAATTAAACTTATCACCAACGTCTCATAATAGACTCTTTATATACATCAAGGATTGAATAAAAATTACCAGAAATCATTTTATTTTTAATCAACACATAATTAATCTTTCAACAATTATTAATCATTTATAACTTGTCGTCTCAATTATTGATTTAATAATATAACATATTATACAGATGATACTGTGACAATAATTGAATCAATAATATAAGAGATATGATGCAGCAATTACTGTAGCAATAATTGAGTATAGCTGAGTAACTTCTCACGTAAGCATCAATAATCAATACCGTGTGCTACTATGCAACAACGCGTATTACTGTACTTTTACTACCGAGTAGTTCAACAGTTTTAACGGTAACACCTCCGCCGTTATTTTTATAGAAAGATAATTTTGTCGTTTTCTAACTACGACAATACTTCCGTTGTGGGGTCCACCAATGATTGTGCCATCGTACGAATATTCCCCGACAAAAAGAATATTCCCGACCAAACGAATATTTTATAACAACTTGCGTACTTTGCAAAATTTATAAATATTACCCACAACTATAACATTATATCAAATTTATTCCATAATAATAATTATAGAAAATTCATCTTTATTTATAAAAACCGGGGTCTTACAACCTCCCCTTCTTATGAAATTTCGCCCTCGAAATTAGGGTACGTACCTGGTATGTCGAAGAGGTAAGGATACCTTGATTTCATTTCAGATTCTAACTCCCAAGTCATTTCCTCAACATCGTGGTTTCTCCACAACACTTTGACTTGAGGTATAACCTTGGAGCGTAGAATATGTTCCTTCTTATCCAAGATTTGAACATGAACCTCTTCATACGTTAAATCTTCAGCTATTTCGTCCGGTTCTAACTCAATAATGTGGTTCGGGTCTTTCACATATTTATGTAACATGGATATGTGAAAAACGTTATGAACACGAGACATATTTGGCGGTAAAGCGAGTCTATAGGCCACAGTTCCTATTCGATCGAGGATTAAAAATGGACCGATGAATCGAGGATTGAGTTTTCCTCTCTTTCCAAATCTTGTAACTCCTTTCCATGGAGTAACACGTAACAACACATGATCTCCTATATTGAATTCCACGTCCTTTCGATGAAGATCAACATAACTCTTTTGTCGACTTTGTGAGGTTTTTATACGTTGTCGGATCGTTTGAATCTTTTTCGTAGTCATACGTACCAACTCCGGTCCCAACAACGTTGCTTCACCCACCTCATCCCAGCATACTGGAGAACGACACTTTCTTCCATACAACGCTTCGAATGGAGCCATGCCAATACTTGCTTGATAACTGTTGTTGTAGGAAAACTCCACCAATGGTAAGAACTTGTCCCAACTTCCCTTGAAATCAAGGACACAGAGTCTTAATAGATCTTCAAGAGTTTGAATAGTCCTTTCCGACTGTCCGTCCTTCTGAGGATGATATGCTGAGCTAAATCGTAAGTCTATGCCCATAGCTTTTTGCAAACTAACCCAAAATCGTGAAGTAAATCTTGGGTCTCGATCAGAAACTATGGATACCGGCATACCATGCAGTCTTATAATCTCGTTTATGTACATACGATCAAGACGTTCAAGTGTATAAGTTTCTTGTATCGGTAAGAAATGAGCAGACTTGGTCAATCTATCAACAATGACCCAAATCGCATCTATGTCTTGAGAAACCTTAGGAAGACCGGTAACGAAATCCATGGTAATATGCTCCCACTTCCATTCTGGAATTTTAAGTGGTTGCAATGGACCTTTTGGTACTTGATGCTCCGCTTTAACTCGTTGACAAGTTAGACACCTTGAGATAAACAACGCTATCTCTCTCTTCATATTGCTCCACCAAAATGTATGACAAATATCATGATACATTTTGGTACTCCCAGGATGGATTGCAAACGGTGTATTGTGCGCCTCCATCATGATTTTATACTTTAAATCAGGGTCGTTAGGAACACAAAGTCTGGAGTTGACTCGAAGTATTCCTTCTTCATCGATTCTTGCTTCCGGCATAGCAACCTCTTGCACTTTCTTCCTCATACGCATCAGCTCCAGGTCTGTAGCTTGAGCAGCTTTAACTTTATCGATTAAAGTCGGTTCTACTCGTATATTCGCCATCATCACATGCGTCCCTGGAGTCTTTAACTCTATCTCCATCCTTTGCAAGTCACACAAAATGGGCCCTTGCGTTGACAATATCGCACTCGTACTTGCATGTGATCTTCTACTCAATACGTCAGCTACCACGTTTGCTTTTCCAGGATGGTATTGGATGGTATGATCATAATCTTTCAACAGTTCAAGCCAACGTCGTTGTCGCATGTTGAGTTCCTTTTGAGTGAAGAAATATTTGAGGCTTTTATGATCCGTAAAGATCTCCATTTTCTCCCCATACAAGTAATGCCTCCAAATTTTAAGTGCAAAGACAACAGCTGCCAACTCTAGATCATGAGTAGGATAATTCTTCTCATATTCTTTGAGTTGTCGCGAGGCATAGGCTATGACTTTTCCATGTTGCATGAGAAAACATCCCAGCCCTTTGCCCGAAGCATCACTGTAGATGACAAATCCCTTCGAGTCAGATGGTATTGTCAGAACAGGTGCTGAAATGAGTCTCCTCTTGAGTTCTTGAAAACTCTTCTCACATTCTTTGCTCCAACCGAACTTTGTATCATTCCGAGTCAGCTGAGTCAATGGAGTAGCGATTCGAGAAAATCCTTCCACGAATCTCCGATAATAACCAGCTAAACCGAGAAAGCTACGTACTTCGGTCACTGATTTAGGTTGCTCCCAGCTTTGAGTAGCTTCAATCTTTGCTGGGTCAACAGATATTCCATGACTTGATACCACGTGCCCAAGGAATGCTACTTCCTCAAGCCAGAACTCGCATTTCTTCAACTTGGCATAAAGCTTATATTCACGAAGCTTTTGGAGTGTCAGCCTCAAGTGTTGCTCATGATCTTCACGGCTTTTGGAATAAATAAGGATGTCATCAATAAAGACGACCACAAAGTGATCCAAATATTCCTTGAATACTCGGTTCATCATATCCATGAAGGCAGCAGGAGCATTAGTCAATCCAAAGGACATGACTAGGAATTCATAATGCCTGTACCGAGTTCTGAAAGCCGTCTTTGGAATGTCATCGGTTCTAATCTTCAATTGGTGATACCCGGAACGAAGATCAATCTTTGAAAAGAATTTGGCTCCTTGCAACTGGTCAAACAAGTCATCAATACGTGGCAATGGATACCTATTTTTGATGGTGGCATGATTCAACTCCCGATAATCAATACAAAGTCGCATACTCCCATCTTTCTTCTTCACGAATAGAACAGGAGCACCCCAAGGAGAAGTACTAGGACGAATAAAGTCAATGTCTAACAATTCCTGCAGTTGGGTTTTTAACTCCTGAAGTTCAATAGGAGCCATTCGATATGGGGCTTTAGAAATGGGTTTTGTACCGCGTTCAAGGTCGATACAAAATTCAATCTCACGCTTTGGGGGTAGGCCAGGAAGTTCTTCGGGGAATACGTCAGGAAATTCATTAACAATAGAAATATCGTTCAAAACTGACGTATTTTTGTTTAAATCTGTGACATGAGCTAAGAAAGCTTGACATCCGTTTTTCAATAAACGAATAGCTTTATGGCTTGAGATGACCTGTGATTGATTTTAATGGTTTGGTCGCTTGAATTCGCATAATAGGTTGATTAGGAATATGAAAGCTAACAACCTTATGGAAACAATCAATTTTTGCATGATGAGTAGTTAGCCAATCAATCCCTAAAATCACGTCAAATGCAAGTATTCTCAATGAAATAAGATCTACAGGTAATGTGAGGGTACCGATTTGAAACAAACAAAACTTATAAACAGTGGATGTAATGAAGGTTTCTCCCAACGGAGTTTCCACAGATAAGTCAAAGTCTAATTTCTCCGGAGTCAAATTTAATCGATGAGCGCAAGTAGGAGAAATAAAAGAATGGGTAGAACCGGTATCAAATAAAGTATAGACTTCATTAGAGTTTATGATAAGCTTACCCGTGATGACCTCATTCGGGTTCCTGGCTTTCTGGGAGGTCACAACAAACGCTCTCCCTTGCACTACCGGCTTTGACCTTTCTGGGACGGCCTTTGGTGCCTCTATCCTAGCTGAATTTGTCTTTGGTAAACGACAAAATCGAGCTAAGTGACCTTCTCTTCCACAATTATAACATGTTTTGGATGGCATCGCGCAATTTGGACTGATGTGTCCCTCCCCTCCGCATTTGAAGCATATGATAGGTGGTCTTTCTCCTTCCTTAACAACGGGTGTTGGTGCTGACGTCTTTCCATCATTGTTGAATCTCCTCTTTTTGAAATGTCCGTTCTTATTATTTTGGCCCTGATTACCACCGAAGTGGTAACCATTTCTGGCCTGCTGATTACCTCCACGCTTGTTGTCACCGCTTCGATGACCACTCTCGCTGGTATTATAATTTTTCCGGCTGCTCTCTTTTAGTTGAGTTGACTCGTTATCGCGCTCCACTAACTGAGCCCTATTTACAATATCTGAATACAAACACGGTTTATGAGAAATAAGATACTGACATATCTCTGGCTTCAAGCCTCTTAAAAATATTCGCGCCATTCTCTCTTCATTATCCACCAAGTGGGACGCAAACCGTGATAACTCTGCAAATTTTGCCTCGTATTGCGACACGGTCATATTGTTTTGTTCCAACTTGATAAATTCCACCTCCTTCATGTGGCGAATACTTTCGGGAAAGTATTTGTCGTTGAACAGCTCTTGAAACTTCTCCCAAGATATCTTCAGTACAGCAGGTTGAGTACGTTTTATTGATTCCCACCAGTAATTTGCCTCTCCGCGCAACATAAAGGCGGCAAAGGGAACCTTTTGCTCCTCGGAGCATCCCAAGACATCAAATATCTTGGTGATCTGCTTTATCCATGTTTCCGCCATAAGTGGTTTTGGCTCTCCCTTAAACTCCTGTGGTCCCAGCTCCTTGAACTGTTTAGTGGTGACCGCCCGAGAGTTTCCCGTGTTTCCATCTACGTTTTTGACAGGAGTTACTCTCGCCTGCTGTTGCATGAATTGCATAAAACCTCTGAACATTTGATCATTCATCATTTGGTCAGTGTTGTTGTTTGAATGAGGATTGTCGCCTTCCTGATGCACATTATCCTGATTATTGATATGTGGTGAATCAACGATCGCCTGTGCTCCATTGCCATTCTCAACATTCTCAGATGTCATTTTCAGATACTGCCAGAAAACAAAAGGTTTAATTGACATGTAACATATTATCCCTATATTCTGACCGACCAATAAAATAGCACATAAACTTAGGTAGGTCATACTAGCGAAGGAATTCCCCGTCTCTCCCCTCCTAGTACTATTCTCACATCTAAGTTAGAGATCATATCCCTAAGCTCTGATACCAACTATGACGCCCCCAAAATTAGGTATACATCACCCATCTTGAGTTGCCAGATACATGGTACAGAATTCAAATACAACTTACTAATACCACTGTCGTGTACAATACGACAAAATATAACTGTGAGTTTGAATACAATTATTGTCTACTAGAGATCATACAAACTCAAAAGGAGTCCTCAATACAATTATTGTCACACTATTTTACAGAATAGTGAGGACTACTAATACTACTCTCTGGTCCATTACTCCGTTCCCCGACTCGTCCCAGCTATATTCTCATTTCCTGAAGAGAACAGTGAAAGAAAGGGTGAACTCAACTAGCCCAGTAAGAAATATTATGACTAAGATAATGCAGAATAAATTATCATTAGCCTTCAACCGTGTTAAACTGATAAAATATAATAAACATCAAGTTTAACTGCAGCAGAATCAGCAATCCATTAAAAGCGTCAAATAGAAAATAAAATCTACTATCTTTTATGATTTAAAAGGTTTTTCATCACTGCTATAGCTGAGACTCAGCTTAATAAATATTCCACATCATCGAATCATCCCTGCACTACGGCCAAGGATATTCTTTAGTATCACGACCACAATTATTCATGCACTACGGCCAAGAATATTTGTGTATTCATTAATGGTCATGATCATGCCAACACCTTGTCCATCAATGCACTACGACAAATGAGACTTTTACCACATCATTTGTAACATTACGGTCATGTAGTTCAACAGTTTTAACGGTAACACCTCCGCCGTTATTTTTATAGAAAGATAATTTTGTCGTTTTCTAACTACGACAATACTTCCGTTGTGGGGTCCACCAATGATTGTGCCGTCGTACGAATATTCCCCGACAAAAAGAATATTCCCCGACCAAACGAATATTTTATAACAACTTGCGTACTTTGCAAAATTTATAAATATTACCCACAACTATAACATTATATCAAATTTATTCCATAATAATAATTATAGAAAATTCATCTTTATTTATAAAAACTGGGGTCTTACAATAAATATAATGAGGACTCCATTGAGTGTGGATATTGTCTAAATGACAATATTTGTATTAAAACTCACATTCTATGTTTTGTCGTATTTTACACGACTTAGTACCTTGCATCTGGCGACTCAAGATGGGCAATGTAAACCTGTTTTGGGGGCGTCACAAAAGGTCTTTCAGAAAATGACTTATTTTTTTATTTATAAGTTGAATTTTAAGTCAAAAAAATATAAGTATTTGTAACTTATTATAAGTCATTTTAAAATAACTTAATTTGACTAAATGTTATGTTTATTTTGCCTCCTCTTTTTATTTGCATTTGTTACGATTTAGAGAATCTCCAGCCGGTCGAAGATGCTCAAATCATAGACTAAATTTTGTCTAAGACTCAGAATTTGCTTCAGCAGGAAGACGAAATATAGTCTAGGGTATTTTTCGACAAAACAAAGACATTGTGTAACGTCCCCAAAATATGTCCAATCCAACCAACCTATTCTGAGTCGCCAACAACATGGTACAGAAAATAACTACAACTTTATTATTACAATTGTCGTGTAAAATACAACAACACATATACTGTGAGTTTTAATACCAACTGTGACTCATGTCCCAACTATAGGCATCACCTCACATTGATATATTACATAAAGGTATAGTTGAAAACTATTTTAGAAATTAGAATCTTTGGGAAGTGCTCAAGGAAACCTTCGTACATGGGAGGCCATGCTTCTAGGTTATGGTAGATATCATATAGCCACAGAATTATCCTTGGTTGACCCAATAAACCTCAAAGAAAAACGAGAAGATTACTATCATATTCTTTCCAGTGGTGAGTCTTCTCTTGACATATCATTATCTCCACTGTCTCTAATTGGGAATTAAACTCCAAACAAACACCAAGATTATATAGGTAGTGCTTATAAATATACTCAGCAAGTGGATGAGCACAACCCTGTCTTATGATGATACGAGGTTGTATGTCATTAGACATCTTGTATGATAGTGGCAAAACACCCTTCCAAGTTAAATTCACCTCACCCTCAACATCTATAGACCACCGTTCTATTCCCTTGTTATTCCCCGCTCGACCCAGCTACACTTTTATTACCTGAAAGGAATTGTGAAGCAAAAGGGTGAGCACAACTAGCTCAGTAAAGAATATCATGACTAAAGATAAATAAATTATCAATAGCTTTCAACAGTAATAAATCAGAGATTTAGAACATATGGTAGATGATAAAACTTTTCAACCATAGTTGCAGCGGAACGAGCAATTCATTAGAAGAGTCAAATAGACCATAAAATATATTATCTTCTCCATGTTAAAAGTCCACCAACAATGTTTTATCCCTGTAACATCAATCAACAATTCCTGTCCACAATCACGTGTATAACTCATAATCGTAATTATAGTTCTAAATTCCTTTTCTCATCCAGGACAAAGATAATTTTTATCACCTGAAACATCAAAGATTATGGTTATACCAAATTACAGTTTATGTTCATAATCATAATAATAAATTCATCTTTGCACTACGGGCCAAAGATATTCATCAACAAGTCATCTTTGTACTACAGGCCAAAGATATTCATCAACAAGTCATATTTGCACTACAGGCCAAAGATATTTATCAGTTGGTCATGTTCATCTAAACACCTATTCATCTTTGCACTACGGCCAAAGATATTCAGTTATATCATCATTTAGGACTGGGGATGATGAAAAATATTTTAAAGAAAACGAATCCAGTGAAACAAAAGAATAAATATTAAGGATTCATATTTCAGCCATTCCATGTCCAAAAATACCTCATAAATAATCATAGTGGAGTAAAATTCAAGAATGATCAAAACATGGATACAATCAAAGTTAGTATCCAGAATAGATATTTTGGACAAAAAGAAGAAATTTCATTTTTTTGGTGAATAGTGTCGTATTCGTGAATAGTGCCGTATACGTGAATAGTAACTCCGACACCAAAAGATAGAAATTTCATAAAAAAATATCATCACGTTTCATGAATAGTACTCGTGAATAGTAACTCGTAAATAGTAACTCATGAATAGTAACTCATGAATAGTAACCCCGACATGAAAAAGTTTCAAATTTGATAAAAATTTCCAACCAACATTCTGACATAATGATATTGAAGAAATAATATCATTTTAGAAGAAAATAACCTCCCTTACCTAAAAAAGAATAGTACTTCTGACTGGAATACTGGATATAGTGCTAAAAGAACTTGCACCGTATAGCAATACTCGAAGTACTAAAATACTCATAAAATACGCTCAATATTATAGAGAGAGAAAGAGAAAGAAATCTTTAGTTTCTGGTGTGATTTTCAATTCTAATCTAAGCACCCTATTCATAGGAAAATGCTTAGAACACCAAAACAAAAAATTTAATAAAATATTATTATTATTTAATAAATTTCCTACGCACACCCAAGACATCAGATTTCCGCAATTAACATGTGCCACCAACTTGTTAAAAACGTTTTTCCTAAAATAATTAATTAAAACTTCCAAAAATCAATTATTTCGGAACTTCAATAATTCATAATAAATAGCCCTTTTATCAGAAAAATCGAATCTCGCGACTTTTTATTGAAATTCAATTCTCTACAACTTTGCAGAAGAAAGTTTTTCCAAATTCCAAACAAAATTGACCGAAATCCATAAACTGTAGATTTTACAAGCTATAATCAAATTTCAGTTAAGAAATGGGTCCACCTACATGTTTAACATGTTTTAAACAACTTTTGCAGCAAAAATACTCCTCCTCCTCATATATTCATATATCCCACATTCATTGTAAAAATATCATCATTATTATATTATAATAATATAATAAAATATTATTTTATCAGAAAAGATAAAATATCAATTTTCAACAATTGTCACTTTAAAAATTTTCTCCATCTATATCCACATAAAATAAATATTTTCCTCATCATATAAATCAATAATTTAATTATTCACAAATAATATTACAGAATCATAATATTGACAAACAGACAGTTTCCAAGAAAGAGGGGGCTTTCCAATAAGGATTTCTCCTTACTGGCGCGTAATTAGGTGACCAAATCTCTCCTTAGACAGAACTTTCTAGATATTGCCAATAATGTTATCTAGTAATATTATTAAAATAATATGAACTATTAATCTGATAATGAAAAATACTGTGTAGTGATAATTATTGAAACAACAATAATATAAAATATCAACGCAACAATTATTGAATCAATAAAATAAAATACTGAACAGTAATTACTGTAACAATTATTGAGTAGTGCCTTCTTACGTAAGAATTAATAATTCAAAAATACTGTGCAATACCGTGTGCTACTGTGCAACAACGCGTATTACTTTACTTTACCCACCGGGTATTCTAACAATATTAACGGTAACCACTACGCCGTTATTTATGAAAACGTTAATTTGTCTTTTTCTTCATCCGACAGTTATTCTGTTATTGGGCCCACAAATGGTTGCGCCGTCGTACGAATATTCCCCGACAGAAAGAATATTCCACGACCAAACGAATATTCCCCGACAATAATGAATATTTTATAACCACTTGCATATTTTTGAAAAAATTTCATATATCACCCTTAACTTTAACTTTTTATCAATTTAACCATTTACTGAATTGTAATTATAAGAAAAATTGAATACTTTTATTTCATAAAGTTCGGGGTCTTACAATCTTCCCTCCTTATGAAATTTCGTCCCCGAAATTTACGTACCTGGTATTTCGAAAAGTTGAGAATACCTTGTTTTCATTTCAGATTCTATCTCCCGGGTCATCATGATTTCTCCATTGCTCATCTCCCGTGATAACTTCATTTGGGTTCCTCACTTGTTGGGAAGTCATGACAACCGCTATCCCTCGAACTACTCGGCTTTGACTTGTCTGGAGCAGCATTTGGCGTCATCACCACCGTTGGAATATACTTTTCTATAAGGCATATTTCTCCCTCAACTGCCTCGTCGTACTCCCAATTCATGATCTGAATCATCAATCTTCGATCCATATCGAATCCAGGTTGACCGGTCTGTACAGGGTAATTCAAAACTTGATGTTGGGTTCTCCCAATTGCTTTCCAAAAAGAGAAATTCATATCATCTATTTTAGCCTTCTTAGATCGGACATCTCTTTCCACAATATCCACGTGTCTTGCGGTTTTTGCCCATGCATCACTTATTTTCACTCGTTCAGTTTTTTCTTCTTTCAGCTCAGATTCTATCTTTATCATCTTATACTCTGCCAAAGAATGCTTCTGTTCAAGCATCACATATCGGGTAACACAAGCTTGAATTGTTGCATCCTTTTGTTCCACGACCGCCTACTGTTCTTCAGCCTAATACCTCTAATAAACTCTCCTCAGGTTCCTCTTCTTCCTCTACTTCTTCAGTCTCTGTTGTTACCTCGGGGTCTTACACATTATATCTATGAACTTGGTTTAATGGATTATAAATTTTTAATATATTTAAATGGGAGTGTGAGAAAATGATTGGTGGACAATAATTAATTAAATATAATATAGTCTTTTAATATTATAGTCCATGAGATAATTCATCAACTAGAAGAATTGAAATACTATCTCATGGATTGATGTCATATGAATTAAATATAATTCATCATATAGTTCACCTTCCTGGAGATCTCTTAAGATTAGAGTTATGGCACGTGTCATGTGGTGGTATTGTTTTATATATTTTAATGTTTTAGTTAAGATATTAAAAATGTTATTTATATGAATTAAATCGGTTTTTGTACAAAATGATTTTGAATCCGTGGCAAGTTATTTTCTTAAAATTATTAGTACTATTTTAGCACTTAATTTTATAGTTTTTTATTTAAATAAATAAATTAAATTAAATTAATTATAATTTCAAAAAATATATAATTTTTTATTAAAATAAATAAATTAAATAAAATTAAAATAATTATAAATTCAAAAATGGTGTAATAATCTAGTTACTTATTGAATTAAAATTAAGCACGAGTGTGTGTAAGACTTGAATTAAAAATACGTTTGAGTTAGAATATTTTATCCTAATGATTTCTATTTGTTCTAAATTTATATTTAGGATATGTTCGACTATTAATTTTGTGTTTCATAAGTAAATGACTATCTGAAATATTTAGTTATGTATTGTAAGTGGATTTTCAAACTATTTACACTCTGTTTCTCAGTTTTAAAATGGACATAAAAGTAAAGACATGGACGAAATAGAATTTTAATTTAGAAAATGAGATTATATTATCTTGAATTGTAAAAAATATAGTTTAGAACATCAAAAATATTGAGAAATATTTTTAAAATCCTCAGTTCGATTATGTATAGAATCTGTTAGTGTTTATACTTAGTTACGGAGCTAATATAGGACATACTAAGGTGTACACCATTTAGACGCATTTCGGGGAACATGCATTTTACATATACCTTAGTAGGGTGCGTGAATATTGACATTATCGAACTTTTAGGTCACATTACAGGGCTATTATAACCTTAGTCCAGCACCGGCCCTGGGCTAAAGCCCAAGGTGCTAAGGCTTTAGGCCCAAATATTTTTAGGGCCTCCTTTTATGACTTGAATACTTAAATATTAAAGCAAATAATCAATCTGAGTGACTGAGCGCTGAGTTCGTCTCCTACTCTCCTTTATCTGAATTACAAATAGTCTCCTTCACAATTCACACAAATAGTTCGTCTCCTACTCCTAGACTCCTTCACACAAATAGTTCATCTCATTCACACAAATCAATCAATCTGAAAAGCAAATAATCAATTGAGCTTCTCCAGCGGACTTCGTCTCCTTCAGTCCTTCATCACTGTTTAATTTCAAGTATTAATTCTATTTTTTAGGGTTTTGAAATTAATTGTTTTGTTTTGAAATTAATTGTTTTGTTTATGAGATTTATGATAATCCGAGGTTAGAAGTCGTCCTTTAAGTCTCTATAGTTGAATTAATGCTTCGGTGGCTCGGTGCCTTTTGATTGAATATTTGCAAACATAAATAGGGATATACTGATTATTGTAATATTCTAAATATTTAAAGCATATAATTTGTACAAAACAGTTTAATTATTTTGTACTTGGGGGTTCATCATCAAATTCAATCTTTTGAGTTTTTTGTAGTTGTTTGGGAGTAGTGTTAGACTTTAATAAAGGAGGCCCTATTTGGTAATTAGTTTATAGATAATCACGAGATTATGTTGGAATTTTGCAAATTTTTAATTTTTTTTGCAGATTGATTGTGCGGATATTATTAATACTTTTGCTGTTAAAACTGCAAGAAGGATGATATTCAAGTGACGTCTTTGAACTGATTTCTTTTTTGACTTAGTGATAATGTGATATCTAAATGATGCTTTGAAAATATTGAAATAGTCGGTTATTATATTTGGTATTTTTTCATATTGATGCTCTTTTGTTCAGGAAAACTGAGATGGAATAAATGAACTAGATAAACCATTATCTCTCTCACAGACAATTTACACAGTATGTTAATGATCTATTTTCCATCTTACTGTTGCATGTTATTTCATTTATTGAAGGTCTAATTCAGTTTCTTGAGGTTATTATGCCTTCTCTGTTTACTTTTGCTTTCAAGGCATTTGTCTTTTTCAGTTCACCTATTCCACGAGAATTGGTTAATTACATCAAGAGGGACACTAGTGTATTATCTCGAATAGGGGCATCGAGAGAGGTGATGGTTTTTTTTTTTATTTCAAACAGTTTTTTTCTGTTCAACTGCTTGGTGATTTCTAGTTGGAGTAGATTATAAAAAATTTGGTATTCTTTCGTATCGATTAAACACTTCGCAAAAGACCCATTTTTTTTGTTGTCTGCTTTAGGCTCTTCAAAACTCAGGGCCGGCATTAGTCGCTAGGGTTGTGGATTAAAAGATATATTGTATACATTGAAATCATTTCTAAACGCGAGTTCGCTTTATTATAATTGTTTTAGTTTTGAAAACATACATACTATTGTTATCAAACAAAAGTCATTTCAAAAATATGTTTTGCAAAGTATACATGATCCACCTAAATAGTAGTAAAAATTATCACTTACTGAGCTTTACATAAATTTTTATCTGAGCACTTGTTTGATACACTTTTATATATTAACAATATTAGCAAATTCCAACTAATAGCGAGTAAATTACAATGTCACTAACAATGAGTCTCACGCAAATGGTCTTTGGGTGGTTGTCTTATAATTTGATCATACATATTTATTTTATTTGACCTGCCCTCTCGGCTTAATTTGATCTTAGTCAATAGAAAAGTATCCACATGACTGTTAAGCAATGCACAAAGCTGAAAAAGTAAATCAATATATATATATATATATATATATATATATATATATGTATACTTAAAACATGACCTAAGCGTGGAGATTATGTAGGTACTGCTAGAATATCTGTTAGTAAGCCTGGACAGCCATGAATATGAGTCTTTTAACTGCTGTTCCTCTCGACTCGACTGGCTGCAGAAATACTCCGATACCAAGGAATGAATATCTGTCTTGGTGGATGATTTCTAGCATCAGCGTTTCGATATCCCACCAAATTCTTCTAGGAGGCGCTCAATAGTCCTTCTTGATGTAAACTTATTGACCTTAAATGATCTCATCTCGTCTCGTAGACCTGCAGGATCAACATTTGCAATTATTTATCGTTTGATTATGCAGTTATTTTGCACTCAGCATATAGTGACATACTGACATTATATCTTTCACATTAGCTCATGGTTTGTCTATCCATACAGATTTATCGTTTAAAAAGTCAATATCACTATTTAAGGAAACATTCTGCTGGCAAACCAAGAAATGATGAGCCTTTTTGCTTTGGGTACCAAGAAATGATAAGCTATTGTATACAGAAACCCAACAACTCAGATCGGTATTTTTGATCCACAAAAATAGTATAATTTGCAAAATTTGTATATATTGGTATACCCCAAAAAATAATAAGTCGTTAGTTTAATAGTATAATATTACAACAAAATTATGATGACAAAATTGAGGACATTGTACCATTTTATACTACTATCATTAAAAGTCACCTCTTTTTATGGATTATTTTTTGATAAATGGGACTCTTTTTGCAAAATGAAGAAGTTAGTAACATTCAAGGTGCTCCACAGATTAAAAGAACCATCTTATTTAAATAGCCACCATAACTAACAGATAACAATTTGTGCTTGAGGCAACCCTTACAAAGGATTTCTCCAAGCAAGAACATACTACCAAAAAGTGAGGGGAGTAGATCAAGCTTCATGGGCTATACTAACATGACTTACCTGGTTGATGCAAATCTTTAAGTAGCAGTTGGGAAGCACTTGAGTTGAAGAAATGAAGCAGGTTTTTCATAACTTCAGTGGATTCAGCAGAAACCAGGATTTCTCTCTATAGCACACCAAAAATGAAAGTAGTCATGAGATGTCAATATCTAATTATTTATTATATATATACTACCACCAATTATAGGACATTTAGATAATCAATCTTTAGAATTCCAGTGCCTGCCAAATTTCAAGTGCTCATGTAGAGAGTACCCTAAATAAATTATAAAAAAATTCACCCCGTCCCTCTTCCCCATTACATGATTACCAATGCAATGGAATATAGTCATGCATAGCTGATTAAACACCACAAATACGGCAAGATATGGTGATCGTTTGCGGCAATGATGAGGCACTGATGGCGTCATGAATGATGATGCCACAGTAGGTGAGCCCGTGGGTGACGGTGGTGATGGTTATGTGGTTTTAGCAGGGTGTGTGTATGTGTCTATATATATTTATGGAGAGAGAGAGAGAGAGAGAGAGGGTAAGGGGGTTAGCATGGTGCTAATGCATCTGACCAAGATATAAGATATTGGCGAATACCACATATGATAGAGAAAAGAGTACTTATAATCACATGAGGTAATCATACAGTGGCAAGAGTTTCAGTTAGCCAAATGCCTAAAATATTGTAATGAAACAATGGTGTTTAAAGGTCAACTGCTTTCCCGTGATGACTGATGACAAACGGACAGGACACGAGAGACCTTTTTTTTCCTTTTGAATTCAACTTATCTAACTATAGGATTATGATCGTTGAAGTTTATACAAAATTTTAGTGTACTTAATGAACTTTTCAAGTTACTGGTTACAACCAATGTTTATAACTATAGAACTCTCCAATCAAGTGTAATACCTAATAATTTGATTTGCCACAAATAAAAACTTCATTTTTTGCTAGTTGAAGTACACCAAACAAATTGATGAATCCAAAGGGCCACAAAAAATTATACCCAGGAAAAGATAAGAGTCATATCACACCTTGAAGTTCTTCTGAGAATCATAATAGCCAGAAACAATCATATGTAGGTGAAGTTTCTCAAACTCTGCATATCCAAGACGAGCAGTAATGGTCACTCAATCAGAAGGAGAAGCTGCCCAATTTATATTGTGCTAAATATTTAAAATGATGCACAACCAGATCATGACTCAACTCTTTTTGAAAAGCTATACTTCTAAAGGGGACTAGAGAGAGAGAGAGAGTTTTAAGGATGAGAAAATGGAAGTTTACAATACTTAGTAACTCTAGCTGAATTACAATCGAAACCATAAGGTTCCATAGTATAGTCCCGTGTCATATAAAATTTACTTGAGAATGAGAATCAATGCAAGAGATACAAGCAAGGTGAAAAAACTTAGAAAGCCCATGACTGTAACCTAGGCAGATGCAGCCCAAATGCAATAAATAAGAGCATATTTGATGGTTGTCGGGTATGGTATATATCAGAACACTGGAAACTGAAATGGTAGGTGAAAGGTTTCAAGGAAGGACAAGATGATCCAAAAGACTAAACAACCCAACGAGATAAAGAGAAGAAGTCAGGTCAAGAAAACCAGGGGAATGACCCTCAATTGTTAATTGCACAAATTGGATCAGCTCACTAGCTCAGTTTTAAAGGCAGGTAAATAAGTCTTGGGAAAGAGAGATGACAACAAAGATTAACAAAATAAATAGATTATCCATTCAGCTGTGCTTTTAAATTTTGAAATTCTATACTGGGTATGGTAGAGTACTCACGCTGAAAATATATAATTTCTTGCATTGAAGTTTCATCTTGTGCCAAAAGTTGTGCAATTGATATTCCAACTGAACTTAACCCTACATGTGATACCATCACTCCTGAAGCAACACTGTCTGATTTGCCTGGTTCAAATTTTAATTTTCAATTAATCATATAAGACTGGAAGCAGCAGCATAAATATATTTGGCAGGAGTCACAAGTAGGTAATGCATGATATATGCCATCTGCCGAAACAAATAAGAATTCTATCAATAAACCTTCAGAAATAATTAGCCAATTATAAGCACTATAAACTCAAACTCAAAATTAGCAGCACCAGAGTCACCAGATGTTCTGATGCAGTCAATGAGCACCAAATAAGGGAGTAAGAAGAAAAGTGTTTCACCCTTGAAAGAGATCCATGTTGCCTTCAGGCAATGGAAATTCCATGAAACATTAACACCTCATCACAATAATATCTTAGTGGGAAACATGCCAAATGCTATTAAAAAACCAAAAATATGTGAAACATAACTATAGAAAATAACCATTAAAATACTGATCCGAGAATACATTAAAATTACCATTAATTCATAAATAAACAAAGGAACTATAAACTTCTAACAAACCCATCCAATTTCTTGACACTTACTTGCCACATTATTTTCCAAACATTAAAAAAAAGACAAAAAAATCCTCAAGATTTTTAATGTCAGCGAATGAGAAATTATGAGTTTGTCACTTAAGGAGTCTAGGATTTCTGTAGTTGAACCATCATGATGGTAATGTTTGGAAGCAGCAAGGACAGATACAAGAATCCAACTCTTTATCTATACCATGTAAGTTGTGATCCACATCCATTTATTTGATACAAAGGAGAGTAGAACACTAAAATATTACACTAGATATGTTTGAAATACAAAACATGGTAGGATTTTAAAAATGACGGGGGTTAGAAAATTGAAGGACTTAATATGCAACTCAGCTAATTTTTTGGGGACCGGCCTGTTTCAACCCCAAAAGTGCTCTTCTTCCTCACGACTCTGCTCTCTTCAAACTAGAGTTTTCCCTGATACTCTATACATAGAGCCAGTGCATATGTAGAGGCCCTTGACAAGCAGGCAGGGGGACTGCAAATGTTTGACCAGCAAAGCTTTGCAACGGTGAAGGTTTGGAAGCAAGCTTACTTGTGGAATGATGATGATTTACTACAGATTTCAAAAGACCTGTGATGCAAGGTTATCTCTATAGTTGTCAATGGTGGGGATGCTGATACAGCTTTGAGCTCTTGTCGAGGTCCTCGCTTAAGGCTCCTGATAAAATTTTAGTAGCAAGGATCTCGTGTACAACAGTGGTAACTGACGAAAACTCACTAGTCACGCCAAACTAATAGGAGTATAATAATGATGCTGCAAAGACTAAAAATCACAATCGACGCTTTTCTACAAAGATGTGGCAGCAGCTGAGATGAGCTCCAAGGCTTGCTATGCCTTAGACTACTTTGATGACATGAAGGATTTAATGGTAGTAGACCTAGTTGTTATTAAGGGCTCAATAGGAGGTGTGGGATAACTTGACATGGTTTAATTATGATGAGGATGAGGCCCATGGGGGTGAAGCCTGGACGAAATTTTTTTTAAGGCAGAGCCCAAGAAAAGGGGGTGAAGGAGAAGTTTCATTATCACAAGGAATACACAATGCACATATGAAATTACAAAATGCTTTAATTTACAAAGCTTTACTCAGATAATACTCCACTCCACTCCATAGGTCTGAAGCCATTACATTTAAGTTGCCAACCAACAACACTAGCATAGTTGTCACGGGGCCACGGTGAGATATGAAGGTAACTTACCGCCAGGACGCTTAGACGATAAAGCGCCCGCCTATGGCGTCCGTATGACGACAAGTCATTCACACTGCTGAATTTTATACTATTTATTTTACATCAAAAGTACATTGAACCAAAATTATTATTTAATTTTCTCACTGTCTTGCATTAAAAAAATACATTAAACTAATATAAAATATACATTTAATTTTAGGAAAAAATATTATTTATATATTATTTGGAGTTACACGAGTTTTTATGATTTATATGGTCAAAATTATAACTTTTAGAGGCTATTGTACATGCAATAAAACTAAGTTGCAAATTAATGCACGGAGAAAGAGAGGGTTAATTTTTAAAATTAAAAAAATTATTATTTTATTACTTTTTTATGAAAGGAAGAAAAAATATTTATTATTTTGTTAAAAAAAATAATCATGGCCAACATGTAGAACCAACATGTGTATGACATCTACCAATTAAATTAAAAAAAAAAGAGAGAATAAAAGTAGCTAGTTGGTGACTGTTAGAAGTTAAAAGACACTTTATTCTTTCTTCTTCATATGCCTCAGCCGTTTCTTTTTCTTTTCAGTTCTTCATATCTTCCTCTTCTTTTTTTTGGTCTTCTTATATTTCACTTTTTTCCTTCTGCATCAAAAGTTTCCCTAAGAGTTGTTGCGAGTGTGTCGCAACCATCGTCTGTGTTGTTGCGTGTGGGTTGGCAAGTCAAAATGGACAAAAGTTTTTAGTGTTTTCTTTCAATTTGATCAAGTTGTCTTGTCGCTCGCAATTGGCAGCTAGGCGGCTAAGACGTCGCCTCAGCGACGACTTGTGTACGCCTAGCTGTCAAGGCGAGCGTCTTGGTAGCTTACCCCCTCTTGTGCCAGGACGCTCAGGTGTCGCCTAGGCTACGTCGTGACAATTATGAACACTAGTACAACAAACAATACCATGTAACCCTAATACTAAATATATATACTAGTCCTAGATCGCTGACATATCTATCAGGACTATCAATTCAATTAGTGTGCAAAAATCCTTTCTTGTTGGAGAAACTCAACCTTGAGCATTTGTTCTTCATTACCAAAATGCTCTTCACATCTTTACACACATGATCTATGTTACATGAACTTTTCACTTTGCCTTGAAGTACCCGTATCCGAAACTTGACCCTTGAAACTCAGACAAGAGTATGCATGCTAGACACTAAATTTTAGTATAAAAAATTGGCAAATTGAGGAGTACCGTTATCGGACTCTTCAAAGTACCTGTGCCCATACATTCCATCTAAGTTCATGTAAGTTAGGTCACTCACCTATCTTCTACTTTTATTTAATACTTATCTAACCTGAAGCACACGAAAAATGCTTTGACAGTCATTAAAATAAACTAGGGTACGTGACCTTTCGGCATAGAAGTGATATTGCCAGAGTAACAACTGTTTTTACCAGACATTATAACTGAAGAGAAAATGAATCTTCACAAAACCCATAAAACTAACACTAATCTAATTGAAATACATCCAATCCTATTAGGTAACTAGTGAAGCCTCAACTTATTCCTAAAACCACCACGTCTTCTCAAAAATTTAAATAAAGTAATGTTATGTTTGTAGTCAATATAATTGTCTCACTTAGTTATATGTATCAAATCCTAAATTCAAGTAATACTTGAATTCACCTGTGTTCACCTTCAAGTATGGGGTATCATTTCATGTCACGTATGCTAAGACCAATTTTGAGTGCATAAATAAGATGCAATCATCCTTCAACACAGAATTAAAGGTTAGAAGATATCCCTACCAATTCTTGTCCACTTCTTGAAATCTTTGCGCAAGATATCTCCTACTTTGAGATCTGATACATCATACATTTTGTATCTCACTGAAAAAGAGAGATTTAATTTTAGACAAAGTTCTTATTTTTCTTAAATTTATTTTGAAAATGAACTGTAATATAATGTAGGATATTTAAGTTGTAGAGCATACAGATATGGTAAAGACCACTGCATCCAAATCGACCAGCTCCATTGATCAGCAATGTGGCCGATGTACTTGTCTTTATCTGTGCAGTGAGGGCTGGACATATTTCCAGTATCCAGGAGGATGCCTGCAAGCTGCAAGCATAGAAATTAGAAAACACCTATTAATATATAGATACTTATATCCTCTGAGGAGAAAATGAGTGTAAATTGCGCATACACCATATTTTAACAGTACTGATCATGTCATTGGTCAACCAAAAGCAAGAAAAAGGAAAGTAAAGAAACATGAGGATTGAAATGCCTAGAGGAGAGAATTATATACACAAGTAACACTTAACTACGTGCATATGGTCTTCAAAGCAGGCTTTATGCAGCTGTCACACTAGGCAAATCTAGTACTCATAGCAGGAGTAGGGCGTAATCTAACTATTGGTCATATAGATAAACCTGAACAAGATCTTCACTGAATAGTACAGAGAAGTAGTGTGTACCAGAAGCCGACTGAATCCTCTGCCAGTCAATATCTCTGGTGAATCCAATGCAAACTTTTCAGCAATCAGTGTACAGCATGAGCAGTCCTGGATTTGCAAATTAGCAGGATTATCAGACAAAAATAAATGAAGCAAACTTGACAGGTAAAAAGAAATGAAAACGAAAATGTAAAGGAGATGAATACTAGATTACAATAATACAATTTAATACAGGTAATGAGGCAAGGATGATGTACTGACCAACAATGGAGGTAAAGATGAAGTGCCATGCTCAGGCCTATGCATGATTGTGTATCCAAAATATGCAATTTGTACTGAATATAGGTATAAGATGCTTTTGAACATTCATGTCAAACTCCTTTCCAAGGAAACATTCACAGCTGAAAAGAGACACCAATTGATGTGCCTCTTTCTTTTCATTAAAATGTTTCCTTTGAGAAAAGACTTCCGTGAAGTTTGAGATTGCATGACCTACATAATCTAAACAATCTAAGGAGAGAATTCTATAGTTTTAATAGATAGCCAATAGATTAATTTACAACACTCTACAGATGAATTATAATATTTTGTACCTTGTGTAATGTAAAGAAGATTTACTGAGAGAAGAAGGAGAGAGGAGAGAGAGAGAGAGAGAGAGAGAGAGAAGAAGAAGAAATGGCTGATTCTGTAATTAAAATAATGAATTCCGAGAACATGAAAAGTCCAAAGTACCCTTCCTTGAAAGCCACAAACTTATATTTTCTGCCAGCCGGTAAGGGTGTAAATGAAACTTCAAAATAGAAAAACAATAACTGAAACTAAAGTTTAAACTAGGACTAAGGTTTAAGCATGTTTCCCGAATTGAAGTTGAATTTTTATGCACAAAATGTTGAAGATTCATGTGTTTCATCATTAAGCTGTTAAACAATGCCATTTAACTTTTTTCTTTTTTTTAAACAATCTTATTGGCTGCAATTCATTTCACATGTCGTGTAGCACACTTTTAAGTTGCTGCAAATCTAGATTCACGGTTTAAACCTCAAAAATACATGTGACAGCATAAACAGCCAAGCACCATCCTTCAGAATTAATAGTTACGAGGAGAACATGTAATATATTATTAAATTCACAATAACCATCCCACGCAAAGTAACTATAAGAAAGTAACTTCTGGCCTTTCGCCCTGGTTCCTCCTAGACCATTAGTTTCAACTTTCAATTATATAAGTGAAAAAAATATATAAATCCATTGTTTCGTCAATTAAAATTAGGAAACTGATAAATCTACAACAGAAAGTGATATTTCCACATGAAAATTATCGCTATAGATCCTATAGCGACGGTTTTCGCCATCGCTATACATCTATAGCGACACTTTTCATGTGAAAATATCAAAAAGTGTTGTGTAAATATCAATTTCCTTAAAATTATTATACCTCTCCCACAGTGACATTATCAACCCAAGGATAGGCAGGATCACCCTGTAAAATAAAGCTGAAAAGTTATGACATAATCTTCTCCATTATAAGATGCTTGAGCCATAGAACAGATAAATGCATTAAACCATTACTAAATACACCTTTTTGCTATTGAATATTTCAACCAAGGCCTCCTTTAATGCCTGTTCCAGGAATACACCAGCAAACACTAATCATATATCTGAATGTTAAGACTCCCAAACAGATCATAATAAAATATTACCTCTTGCTTGTCTGGAAGCTCATCTCCATTTAGCAAAACTAGTTTAAGACTCCCAAATAGATCATAATATGACAGGTCAATCTGCTCAACATTTCACCAAAACAAAATGAAATAAAAAGAAGATGAATTTTAGTTTGGCATGCAGATTTGACAAATTTTCAGCAAGGAAAGAAATGATTTAGAGTTGTGAAATCTAAATTAGCAAGGAAAAACAAAGATTTAATCTTATCAACTATAAAACAACACTGAGGATTTAAAACAGAGAAGTTTGAACCATGAAAGGAAAATTCAGTGTGGGCAGAATAAACAATTTAACTTAAAGAATGTGTTAGGATGGAGGATTTCAACTAGGGATTTGACATTTTTCTTTGTCAGTGGATTTTAAACATCAGTTTTAAATACAAGTTTTTCCAAACCATTTCACCATTTTTGATGTACTTTAATTTTCTTATGGCATCAGAAGAATATATTTTTACATATTTTTATGGTGCGAACCTATAGGATAGGAAAATCTTTCACATGTCTTGGCACATAAAACACAAGTACTCTGGTATGGAATGCATTATATCTAGATTTTCATGAGTCAGTGGAACATACCTCGTCAATAAAAATCAAGAATGACTGATCAATATTACATGAATCTAGAAGCCATTTAAGCTCAGCATGAGAGTTCAGGTCTGCCCTCTTTATGTTGATAACAGGAACAGTGCATAACTGGTCGCTCTTAAGTGATTCATTCAGGTAAAATGAATACATGATGGTTGACACGACAGATCCAACATCTGCACATAATTATAACACAGTAACATTTAGCAACTAATACTAGGGATTACTTCATGACTCATTGACATATAAGAAACTCAACTTTATATTGATATACACTCTTTTGTAGTATCTCTTTTCTCGAAAACTACTTTTATATAGCTGGCTTTTCAAATTTTAATATATGATATCAGTCTTAAGAATGCCAATGAAGTTGCCGACAGATGAGATCGCGATCAACTACATTTTCCTATTTTCTCTTTCCAGAACTGCTCTTGAATCTTGAAGCAAATTTAGGTTTTTAAGACTCTATGGCACGTTGGAAGAAATTTATAAGCAGAGATAATTCCTAAAACCAATCTACTCAGCTCTGACAGCACATAATGAAGAAGTTGAAAAATAAAGTTAAAAATATAAAAAGGCAGATGGAAAAATAATCCTTGAAGTATTTCAAAGGGTAAGTACTTTCTGCAATAAGAGTCTCGGGACAGGTAAAATTTGTGGAAGGAAAACAGAATACAAATGCAAATCCTCTACTAGAGGAAAAACAAAACAGTTAGCTTTTTACAGCTATGTGAGCACATCAAGGTTCCTAATAATGTTAAGAAACTGGTAAATTTTGGAAAACTAAAACAGTACATGCAGATTAGACTCTAAATTCAGTTAAAACTAACTAACTACAAGTTAAATTAACTTCATCCTGATATCCAATCTGGTTAATTATGTTACCCTTATGGATTGAATACCGATTAGATTAAAAGAAATTAATAACATATCATAAGTTCTTCATTACGAGATCTTGTATATTTTTTTGAAATTCCGTCAGACACTAACAAAATCCAAACTCAGAAAAAAGCTGTCTGTTTCTCGGCAAAAGTGAAATATATAACAAGAGAACAAAAAGAGAGAGAGAGAGAGATAAAAGTAAGAGATAAATGAGCGAGCTGTAATCAACTAAATAACATAAGAAATATTTTTAAATTGGTATTACCAGATGCGTCCTGCCCCATCACAACATGCAAGAACCTTCCCGGCACACCAGCACTGACCTCATCCCTTCTAGCTTTAAGATACATATTTAGCCTGTGAATGCCTTTACAAGTTTCCACAACTTCAATGTGTGGTGAATAACCATTATAGAACGATGCTGCAGATGGAGGTAATGAGACTTTAGAGAGAGTTGTTCCTTTCTTATTCATGCTATATGATCTTACGATTGCAGATGTTGCCAGGCTAGTTACAGTATAGGAATCTTCATTTGCTTCATAGGCCCTTGGACTAGAATTTCCCGATAACTCATTTTCTTCCTCGGCATTAATGTTCAAGTCTGATTGTCTATCTTCCAATGGAGAAGAAGTTGTTTTGGAATTTTTTGACCACCTCCCAGATGAAGAATGTCCAAAAGGTTCTAGAATAATGTCTGAAGGTGAATCTTTGAATGGACTATAAGCAACGCTTTCAGATACATCAGAAAGATTCTTTCTGGTACCTCTGTCACCAATATCTGATGTTGACCGCGAAATGTTCTGCTTAGTAGCCTTCCCTAGAAAGTTGAAGATAGATCCTCTGTTCCCAACAGATGAATTGCCTCTTCTCATCCCGTCAAAAAGTGGGTGATCACGGGCACGTATATATTGTTCCTGCAAACATAAAGAAAGTTGTAGTTGAACACAAGCATAACAGGTAAGAAGGAATAGAGTCATGTAAGAGTTAGGACACATTTGTCTACCTTTACTTCCATTCTAATAAACAATTACTCGCGTGTGCAAACAAATAAAGCGGTAATTGCATATTGAATACAGAAGTATACTTAATAATTCTTGTAGTTCTTACTGGTAGTACGTATGTAAGTGACACAATAAGCGGCAAAAACTCAAATTTAGGTGTTAATTGGGATGCAAGTATGCAACTGATAAGCTTACTTAGGTCACTACCCGAAGTTGGAAATCTAGGGATTTAGGAAGGATGGAGTGGGAAAATACTAATTCTGACTTAGTCAGCAAAGCTTAGCACTACTTGGATTGACAGCAAGCTTTTTACTGTTGCACCAAGCATTGTTACAACCAGGAAGTCTTGAATATTAAATTCTAAAAGAGTTCTCCCAAGTTTTACAGGAAAATGACCAGAATTTATCAAATACAGAGTCAATGGAAATCCTCTTTTAGAGAAAGGGAAGCTTAATCAAGATCGCAAGAGAAGGTCAAAGTACTATTAATCACAAGCACCAAATACTTGCACCTTGTGGCTCCACGTCTTAACGAAATAGGAGACAGCAACATCCTAGCAGGGAAGGAATACTTCGACCTAGTCCAAAGTCCAAATATCAAGTCCTTGAAAATCAATCAATCCTCTACTAAAAAAAGTCTCAAAATGTGTCAATTAAGAGTCTACCACGTATGTATTATTGTACATATTATTGTTTCATTTTTCCCTTGTTCTCAAAGGCCTGCATAACTGTTCCCGGGATACACTTTTCTTTTTTCTTTTTTTTGACAATTATACAGATCCACTATAAGCGGCAAAAGGGGTGACCGAAGTACACACACACCGTAGACAAAATTGTAGAGGAAATAAAAGGCGCACACCTCAAGAAAAGCGAACCCCACCCTATACATGAGCCTCCGAGATACCAACATAAGGTTGCAGAAGCAAACTCGCCCAAAATGTCTACCAAATGAATTATAAAGCAATAACGCATCAAGTCAAATAACGAGATAGTTCTTACAATGCCTTCAAAATTCCGGCTGTTCCACTCCTTCTAATGTGTCCACCAAATTAAATATGGCACCAAGTCTTGATGCCTTATCCTTTCCTTTACAATCCTCACCCCCTTCCAGACTACCATAATCTCACTCATTAAGCACGCCATCTTTTTAAACTTTCCTCTTGTATTCATGTTTTCGTTCAATTGAAATATTTATGTCATGTCAATGAATCCCTTGTCCTTGTCTTAAAACCAACCACTTTGAACAACATCCCTCCTGAAGAAAATATGTTTTTCTCTATTTCCATGCCCTACACTCAATAATATCAACATTAATACACTACCATTAAGTAATAATCATAACATCAACCTAGTGATCCACTAATAAATATTTTTACTTCAGTTTCACATTGAAGAGAAAACAACAACTGGAAAAAGCCTCTCCACTTTCTCCATTGGACTCAAATTCCATAAGCTACATTTTCTTCTATCTTCCCCTCAGAAAAAATATTCCTTTTCACCCAAAAGTAACTTTTGAAATTGCACAAAACTTGGCCACTGCTTCCATTGACCCGTCATTCAAACTACTTAGTCTTACTCTTTACCAAATTCGAACAACCATAATCAGATATGAGCTAAACAATTTGTAAAATTCTCAATAAAATCAGAAACATCACTTTATACCACAAGTTTACAGCTCATTCATACCCAAAAACCATATATATATATATATATATATATATATATGCCCTCTCAAGTCCATCATAACAAAGTCTCATCGGATTTTTTTCACCAGTCAATTTGCGAAATTTTGATGTGAATTTATAGATTTTGATTTTGAATAATGTAATAGTTAAAATTGTAAACTACTTTGAAAAGAACTATAAAGTACAATTCGAACTTTATAATTTTTCTTAAATTAACTAGGATCAAACTCAAAAAAATAACCAAAATTATTGGCCTAGTAACTAACACCCAACAAGCTTAAAATTCAGCAAAATCTTAAACTCTATAGCACCCAGATGAGCTCTATTTACACATAAATGAAAGAATTAGAGGGAAGAACGAAAGTTGGAGTACCTGACGGGACGAAGCCAATGAATTGGAGCGCGATTTCATACTCAGGAATGAGAAGGAACAGGAAATAGAGAAGACAGCAGGGTGAAAGACAAAGAGAGATTTGGAGTGAAGTAATAGACGGCATAATTGAGAAAAAACAAACAGAAATCAACACCATTTTTGTTGAAGTGTTCCATGTTCTTGTTGAATCCGCCATTGCTGCAGCTGTCACTCTTCTTCACGTTTTCTCTCCTTCCTCTCTCCCTGGTGCAATTTTTAACTGGCTAAATACACTTTTGTCCTCTCGACTCGATTTACAATTACATCCTGAACTGAAATTTTTTACACATTAAACTGTATTTTTTTTTACGAAAACCATCTACTTTATTAAAATAATTAAAAGTAAAATAAAATATATTTAATTCTATAACAAATAATTAAACAAGATATAAATAAAACTAATATACATAACAAATAATTAAATAAATTAATAATAAATTATATTAATATATAATTTTTATAAATGTATTTATATAAAATTAATAAATTCATATTATTTTTAAATATTAACATAACCATCTAAATTAAACAAACATAATCTAACTTATTATAAACATAAATTTATTTTTATTGATTTAAAATAGGGAGAATATTATTATAAATATTAATAATTAGTAATTTTATTTATATTATTACTCAAATTATAGTTATAGGATTACAATTATATTAATATATTTCTAATTTAGATTTAGTTCTTCTATTTTCATCTTCATCCATTCACAGATCGAAACGAAGGTGCCTAACATTCAACCCAATTTTCCCCCATCAATTGTCCAGTCCACCATTGATAAACCTCCGACCACCACCATTCCAATTTATTAACACTAGAAAATACCCAAATTCCATTGATGAACGCTACAAAATATCTAAATTTTACTGATGAACATTATAAAAAATACCCAAATTATATTTGCAATTTGAAATGAACTTTATATCATATGAATTTCTTGTGTTATAATAAATCTAGACATATAGAGTAATCTTTACTTCTTTATTGTGGCATAATTATCAAAGTAATCAAATACTCTCTAACGGATTATGAGAGTGATATTCATAAACAATTAAGAAATATTATAGGGCGACCGGTCCTAGTGATCGAGATTCTATTTTTTTTTACTCCCAAAAAATTTATAAATTTATTTTAACTCAGATTTTTACAGAATTTAGTGATTTATGTGTAATTTTGATACATGTAAAAAAATTAAAAAAAATAGAGAGTTGCACAGACTGTATATGTTTGGAATTTGAATACATATAAAAAATAAAGTTTAGGGTTTAGTGTTTTGAGTTTATTATTTTGGGTTTAGAGTTTATTGTTTTGGGAAAAAAAGAGAGAGAAAAAGAACCTAGGACCGGTCGCAGTAGAATCACTCAACAAATAATGTTTGGGGTTTAATTTCTTTATTTTAATTTCCTAAGGTTTCTTATGCCTAATGAATATGGTTGTTTTACTTTTATCCACATTGAAATGAACTATAAAGCATGGGTAATTAGGAACACTATATGCTATGATGGAACTTGGAAGATAGAACAACCACTTACAAGTTCATAGTTGTGACGCCCCCAAAATAGGTATACATCACTCATTTTGAGTCGCCAAATACATGGTACAGAAACAAATACAACTTCAGTAATACAATTGTCGTGCAAAATACGACAACACATATACTATGAGTTTAAATACAAATATTATCTAGTAGACAGTATAAAAACTCAAAAGGCGTCCTCATTACAATTATTGATACACTATTTTACAAAATAGTGAGGACTACTAAAACAACTATCCTGAACCATCACTTCATATACCGGCTAGTTTCTGCTATGTTCTCACCTCCTAAGAAGAAAAATGGAACAAAAAAGAAAAGGGTGAACTCAACTAGCCCAGTAAAGAATATTATGACTAAGATAGTATACAACAAATTATCATTAGTCTTCAACAGGGAAAAATCTGATAGAATATAATAGACAACAAGTTTTAGATCAACAACTACAGCGAAAATAACAATCCATTAGAAAAGTCAAGTAGAAAATGAATTCTATTATCTTCTAAGATTTAAAAGTCCATCATCAATATTTTATCCCTGTAACATCAATCAATATACATCTTGAATCAAATATTCATCTTTGCACTACAGGCCAAAGATATTAATTTGTATCACCAGTTGGTCATGTTCATCTCAACACCTGTTCATCTTTGCACTATGGGCCAAAGATATTCATCACTTAATCATTCATCTTTGCATTACAGGCCAAAGATATTCAGTAATATCATCTTTTAGGACTGGGAATGATGAAAAATATCTTAAATAAAACGAATCCAGTGAGATAAAAAGATCAAAGATTAGGGATTCGTACTTTTATTTATCCAAGTTCAAAAATATCTTATAATAATCAATTATGGGGCAAAATTCAAGAATGAAGATCAAAACATGGATACAATCAAAGATAATAATCATAATAGACAAATTGGACAAAGAAAGAAAATTTTAATTTTTTCCTGTGAATAGTGTCGTATACGTGAATAGTAACTCCGACATAAAAAAGGTAGAAATTCCACAATAAAATCCATACTAATCTTTCGGTATAATGATATTGAAAGAATAACATCATTATAAAGAAAATAACATCCCTTACCTCAAAAGAATAGTACTTCCGGCTGAAGAAAACTTGCACTAAATAGCAACTCACAAAGTATCTAAATACTCACAAAATACGCTCGATAATATAGAGAGAGAAAGCTTATGATTCTGGTGTGATTTTTAATTATAACTGTAAGACCCCGAATTTTATGAAATAAAAGTATTCAATTTTTCTTATAATAACTATTCAGTAAATGGTTAAATTGATAAAAGTTTAAAATTAAGGGTGATATATGAATTTTTTCAAAATACGCAAGTAGTTATAAAATATTCATTGTTGTTGGAGAATATTCGTTTAGTCGTAGAATATTCTTTCTGTCGGGAAATATTCGTACGACGGCGCAGCCATTTGTGGACCCCATAACAGATAACTGTCGGATGAAGAAAATGACAAATTCGAGTTTTTATAAATAACGACGTAATGGTTATCGTTAACACTGTTGGAATACCCGGTAATTGAAATACAGTAATACGCGTGGTTGCACTGTAGCACACGATATTGCACAATATTGTTGAATTATTGATTATTACGTAAGAAGGCACTACTCAATAATTATTACAATAATTACTGTTCAATATTTTATTTTATTGATTCAATAATTGCTACGTTGATATTTTATATTATTGTTGCTCAATAATTTTCACTGCACATCATCTCCATTATCAGATCAATAATTCATATTATTTGGAATAATATTATTAGATAGCATTATTTGCAATGTCTAAAAAGTTCTGTTAAGGAGAGTTTTGGTCACCTAATTGCGCGCCATTAATGAGAAATCCTTATTGGAAAGCCCTCTCTTTCATGGGAACGGCCTGGTTGTCATAAATGTGATTCTGTAATATTATTTGTGAATAATTAATTATTGATTCATATGATAAATAAATATTTATTTTTGTGGATATAAATATTGGATAGATCTATTTTATATGGATAAAAATGAAGGAATTAATGCTGACGTGTTTTATCAGTATTTTATCGGATTGGAGGTATTAAAAATCATCCGTTGTGGATTTCAGATATTTTTTGATTGGAATTTAGAAAATCTTTCTTCTAAAAAGTTGTAGAGAATTAAATTTCCTATAAAAACACGTAAGTTTTGAATTTTTCTGATAAAAGAGCTATTTATTATGAATTACTGAAGTTTCAGAAAATAAAATAATTTTTATTAAATTACGGGTGGGACCCACTTTTTGATTTTTGAAGCATGTGGGCTGCTGGTTTGTTTTTCAAAGAAGGCATGCTAGACTTGTTCAAAGCATACATAGAGAATTTGTTGATTAAATAATATTATTTTATTATTTAGTCTCCTATGGCGTTCTAGTATTTTTCTATAAATAAGTGCTTAAGTTAGAATTGAAAATCACACTAGAAACATAAGTTTTCTCTTTCTATATTATCAAACATATTTTTGTTAGTATTTAGATATCTTGAGTGTTGCTATACGACACAAGTTTGTTCAACGTTATACACGATATTCAAGTCAAAAAATACTGCTCTTTTGAGGTAAGAGATTTTAAGGGTTGTTATGTTTTTCATGTTTCGTAACTTTTCAGACCTTCAAAAATTTTGGAAAACTTTGAAATTATAATTTGATGAGTTTTATTGATTGTGTCCAAAAATGGCGATTTTTGGATGTATAGATTAAGAGTTATGAATTTTGCGGGAAAAGACTATTTTAAAAGTAACCGTTTATAACTCCTTGTGGTTAACTCCAAAATTGATAAAAATTTTATTGGGAGTACATCTATATATTATCAGTGTACTCTGTGAATTTCAGAATTTTTGGATAAAAGTACAATTTATGATAAATGTCTAAATATTCGACGGTTTTGACCATATGAAAAATAGTAAATGAATTTTAAAAATTCTGAGAAAAATATATGTTTAATATGGGACTATATTATGCTAAATCCCAGAAAAAAAATATTTTTGGAACTAATTTCGTATTTTTTATAAAAATGGTCTAGTTATGAGTAAAAGAATTAAATATGTTATGTGAAGTAAGAAAATTAGAAAATATGATTTTATGGCTTGAGAATCTTACATGAGTTATATGCAGATTTTTTATGAGGGTTTTGGTTATTGGTGATGAAATCTTACGAGTTTAGCATTTTAGAATGATTAAATGCATTATTTAGTAAAGTGTAAACAATTAAAATAAATTATTTATAAGTTTAAGAAATGTTATTTCAATATCATTATACCGAAATATTGGTATCGATTTTATTGTAGAATTTCTACCTATTTGTGTCAAATTACTATTCATGAATTACTATTCACGGGTTACTATTTATGACTTACTATTCACGAAGTTACTATTCATGGGTTACTATTTATGACCAAATTAGTTTCTTTTTCTAACCAAATTGTAGTTGATTTATGAATATTACTTTTGAGATTAAAATTATATGTTGATCATATTATTTTTATTATCATATATAACATTTTTATAACTCTAATGATGATATTTCTCTTTGACTTGAGTGTAAAAATGGGTAGATTTTTGGTATGATCATGACTATGGGTTTTCTTTGGCCTGTATTGCAAAGTTGAATTGTTGACTGGTATGATCATGATCATTGAATTTATAATTGAATATCTTTAGCTTAAGTGCAAAGGTGAAATGATCAACATGGTTATAATTGTTTATATAAATTCTGAAATGATTATATATTTCTTTGAGATATTAATATATTTGACCTGTAGTGCAAATATGAACTGTTGATGAATATATTTGGCCTGTAGTGTAAATATGAACTGTTGAGGAATATCTTTGGCCTGTAGTGCAAAGATGAATTGTTGATGAATATCTTTGGCCCGTAGTGCAAAGATGACCCGTTGTTGAATATCTTTGGCCTGTAGAGCAAATATGGTCTGTTGATGAATATCTTTGGCCCGTAGTGAAAAGATGAAATTGTTAGTATGATTATAAACAGGAAATGTGATTTGGTATAACCATGATCTTTTGATGTTTCAGGAAAAGACTTGTGATCAAAATTATCTTCGTCCTGGATGCGAAGAGAAATTTAGAATCACAATTATGATTATGAGTTATTCATATGATTGTGGACCAGAACTGTTGATTGATGCTACAGGGATAAAACATTGTTGGTGGATTTTTAACATAGAGAAGATAATAGACTTTATGGTCTATTTGACTCTTCTAATGGATTGCTTGTTCCGCTGCAACTATGGTTGAAATTTTTATCATCTACTATATGTTCTAAATCTCTGATTTATTATTGATGAAGGCTATTGATAATTTAATTATCTTTAGTCATGGTATTTGTGAAACCCCAGATTTTATGAATAAAGAATTAATTTTCTCGAAATAATTTTTTAATATTATGGTGTGAATTTGAGATAATATTATAGTTGTGGGTAGTATTTATAAATTTTGCAAAGTATGCAAGTTATTATATTATATTCGATTGGTCAGAGAATATTCTTTGTGTCAGAAAATATTCGTACGACGGTACAATTATTGGTGGACCCCACAACGGAATTATTGTCGAATTGAGAAAACGACAAAAATATTTTATTGAAAATAACGGCGGAAGTTTTACCGTTGGTACTGTTGAACTACTGGGTAGTAAAAGTACAGTAATACGCGTTGTTCCATAGTAGAACACGGTATTGATTATTGATATTTATGTGAGATGTCACTCAGTTTAATTCAATTATTGTCGATTAATAATATGAATTATTATAGCGATGATGACGTTTTGTTTTATTCGTATTATTAACGTAATAAAACAGAAACATCTTTTTATATAAAATAGAATACTTTATTAAAGTTTTTCTATAAATAGAATATATTATATTTTATTATGCATAGTGTTGCATAGTAAAAATCTTTTTATATAAATAGAATATATTATATTTTATTTAAAAGATTTTTCTTTAAATATGGACCGTCAGATTAAAGTAAATCAATCTGGATCGTTCATGGATTAGTTACTATGCATTTCATTTTCCTATAAATAGAAGCTCATTCCTTCATTATTTTCTTACGAATTCACTGAACTCTAGATAGAGAAACTATAGAGAGATAGAAGAAAAGCTTTTTGCTACTTAACTTTTCTTTTCCTATATCCAGTTTCTGTTATGGTAAGGGGTGTTATTCTTTCTTATTCATGAAGAGAACTGTTGTTATTCCATTTCTTATTATTCTGTTGGAATAACCTGTATACGCGGTCTACCCTATACTTGGTGACATTCTTCTATTATTCTGTCGGAATATCCTGTCTGTGCTATACGCCGGACCTGGTTCTATTTTTATTATTCTGTCTTTATTATTCTGTCGGAATATCCTGTCTGTGCTATACGCCGGACCTAGTTCCATTTTTATTATTCCGTCTTTATTATTCTGTCAGAATATCCTGTCTGTGCTATACGCCGGACCTGGTTCCATCATTTATTATTCCGCATTTATTATTCTGTTGCAACATCCTGTCGATGTGAATTTCACCTGATCTGGTTCCGTTATTATTATTCTGTTGGAAAAACCTGTCGATGCGAAGTACCGCATGCATGGTGATTTCTTTTGTTATTCCATTCTTTATTATACTCAGTTGATTAAAGTTTTGACTTCTATACTCCATGAAATTATTGGAATATCCTTGATATTTGCGCTTCATCCAGTATCTTTTTATGGAAATATTCTTCTGAGCATTCTTGAATTTTACTCTACAAAGCAGTATCATGTTGATAATTTGGACGTTATTAGTTCCTGGATAAATTAATTCTTGAACTTGTTTTTATTGAATTCTTATATCATTGTCATCATCCTCATGCTTATATTATGTTGAAAGTCATCTGTGGCCTGTAGTGCATAGATGGACTTGGTATGATTATGACCAGGGATTATTCGGTATAATCATGACCGTAATATTACAAATGATGTGGAAAAAGTCCTCATTGGCCCGTAGTGCATTAATGGACAGTTTTTGGTATGATTATGGCTATGGATTCTCTTTGGCCGTAGTGCAAAGATGAATTGTTTTATGGCATGATTAGGACCATTGATGAAAACACGATTATCTTTGGCCTATAGTGCATGGATAATTCGTGGTCGTGATACTAAAGAATATCCTTGGCCTGTAGTGCAGGGGTGATTCAATGATGTGGAATATTTATTAAGCTGAGTCTCAGCGATAAAAGTGATGAAAAACTTTTTAAATCATAAAAAATAGTAGATTCGATTCTCTACTTGACTCTTTTAATGGATTGCTTGTTTCGCTACAGTTAAACTTGATGTCTATTATATTTTATCAGTTTAATACTGTTGAAGGCTAACAATAATTTATTCTGCATTATCTTAGTCATAATATTTCTTACTGGGCTAGTTGAGCTCACCCTTTCTTTCACTGTTCTCTTCAGGAAATGAGAACATAGCAGGGACTAGTCGGGGAACGGAGTGACGGTCCAGAGGATAGCATTAGTAGTCCTCACTATTCTGTGAAATAGTGTATTAATAATTGTAATGAGGACTCTTTTTGAGTTTGTATAATCTCTAGTAGACAATAATTGTATTCAAACTCACAGTTATGTTTTGTCGTATTGTACACGACAGTTGTATTAGTAAGTTGTATTTGAATTATGTACCATGTATCTGACGATCCAAGATGGGTGATGTATACCTAATTTTGGGGGCATCACAATATTCTTTACTGGGCTAGTTGTGCTCACCTTTCTGTTTCATAATTCCTTTTAGGTAATAAGAGTGTAGCTGGGTCGAGCGGGGGTAACAGGAGAATAGAACGGTGGTCTTCATTTAGTAGTTATATTTGGTGAATCAACTAGGGTGAGGCGAACCCATCGTTGAAAGGGTGTTTTGCCACTATTATACAAGATGTCTAATGACATACAACCTCGTGTCATCATAAGACAGGGTTGTGCTCGTCCACTTGCTAAGTATATTTACGAGCACTACCTATAAAATCTTGGTGTTTGTTTGAAGTATAATTCTCATTTAGAGACAGTGGAGATAATGATATGTCAAGAGAATACTCACCATTGGGAAGAATATGATAGTAATCTTCTCATTTTTTTGGGGTCTATTGGGTCAACCAAGGATAATTCTGTGGCCATATGATATCTATCATAACCTAGACACATGGCCTCCCATGTACGAAGGTTTCCTTGAGCACTTCCCAAAGATTATAATTTCTAAAACAGTTTTTGACTATACCTTTATGTAAGGTGTCATTGTGACGTGCTATCCAAGGTTGGGATGAGTGTCACAGTTGGTATATATTTGTATCCAAACTCACAGCATATGTGTTGTTGTATTTTGCACGACAATTGTTGTAATAAAGTTGTAGTTGTTTTCTGTACCATGTATTTGGCGACTCAGAATGGATTGGATGGAATGGACCTATTTTGGGGTTGTCACATTTGGTATCAGAGCTTAGGGATATGGTCTTTGGCGGAGATCGGGGAATATAACTAGGAGGGGAGAGATGAGTAAATCATTCTCTAGTGTGTCCTACCTAAGCTTATTTGTTTGTTAGTCATAATATCGGGATATTATGTGATATGTTAATTTGTTTAAATTAACCTTTGTTTTATGGCAATATTTGAGAATGGCTGCTGAGAATGTTAACAATGGACTGAATGAGACCGCGGGGATACCTCTAGTCACCAACTAGGATAATGTGATATCAGGCGAAGAATGAATTAGAGAACTCCATGTGGTGAGTGAAGAATTGATAGTTGCACCCGAGATGGTCGTAGAGGTAACAACTGAGAGTGATGAAGAAGAGGTACCTGAGGAGAATTTATTAGAGGTATTATATGATCAAAATATAGAATTGGAAAATCGTATTAATGAGTTAGAAGAGCAGGCTGAAGAACGACAGGCGGTCGTGGAGCAAAAGGATGCAACAATTCAAGCTTGTGTTACCCTATATGTGATGCTTGAACAAAAGCATTCTTTGGCAGAGTATAAGATGATAAAGATGGAATCTGAGCTGAAAGAAGAAAAAACTGAATGAGTGAGAATAAGTGATGCATGGGCAAAAGCCGCACGACACGTGGATATTGTGGAAAAGTTGTCCGATCTAAGAAGGCTAAAATAGATGATATGAATTTCTCTTTTTGGAAAGCAATTGGGAGAACCCAACATCGAGTTTTGAATTACCCTGTACATAGCGGTCAACTGGAATTCGATATGGATCGAAGATTGATGATTCAGATCATAAATTAGGAGTACGAAGAGACAGTTGAGGGAGGAATATGTTATATAGAAAAATATATTCCAACGGTAGTGATGACGCCAAATGCTGCCCCAGACAAGTCAAAGCCGGGTAGTTCGAGGGATGGCGGTTGTCATGACTTCTCAACAAATGAGGAACCCAAATGAAGTTATCACGGGAGATGAGCAACGGAGAAATCATGATGACCCGGGAAATAAAATCTGAAATGAAAGCAAGATATTCTCAACTTTTCGAAATACCAGGTACGTAAATTTCGGGGACGAAATTTCATAAGGAGGGGAGATTGTAAGACCCCAAATTTTATGAAACAAAAGTATTCAATTTTTCTTATAATAACTATCCAGTAAATGGTTAAATTAATAAAATTTTAAAGTTAAGGGTGATATATGAATTTTTTCAAAATACGCAAGTGGTTACAAAATATTCATTGTTGTCGAGGAATATTCATTTAGTCGTAGAATATTCTTTCTGTCGGGGAATATTTGTACGACGGCGCAACCATTTGTGGGCCCCATAATGGATAACTGTCGGATGAAGAAAACGACGAATTTGAGTTTTTATAAATAACGACGTAATGGTTACCGTTAACACTGTTGGAATACCCGGTGGTTGGAATACAGTAATACGCGTGGTTGCACAGTAGCACACGATATTGCACAATATTTTTGAATTATTGATTTTTACGTAAGAAGGCACTACTCAATAATTATTACAGTAATTACTATTAAATATTTTATTTTATTGATTCAATATTTGCTGCGTTAATATTTTATATTATTGTTGCTCAATAATTTTCACTGCACATCATCTCCATTATCAGATCAATAATTCATATTATTTGGAATAATATTATTAGATAGCATTATTTGCAATGTCTAGAAAGTTTTGTCAAGGAGAGTTTTGGTCACCTAATTGCGCGCCATTAATGAGAAATCCTTATTGAAAAGCCCTCTCTTTCATGGGAACGGCCTGGTTGTCATAAATATGATTCTGTAATATTATTTGTGAATAATTAATTATTGATTCATATGATAAATAAATATTTATTTTTGTGGATATAAATATTGGATAGATCTATTTTATATGGATAAAAATAAAGGAATTAATGCTGAGGTGTTTTATCAGTATTTTATCGGATTGGAGGTATTAAAAATCATCCGTTTGTGGATTTCGGATATTTTTTGATTGGAATTTAGAAAATCTTTCTTCTAAAAAGTTGTAGAGAATTAAATTTCCTATAAAAACACGTAAGTTTCGAATTTTTCTGATAAAAGGGCTATTTATTATGAATTACTGAAGTTTCGGAAAATAAAATAATTTTTATTAAATTACGGGTGGGACCCACTTTTTGATTTTTGAAGCATGTGGGTTGCTGGTTTGTTTTACAAAGAAGGCATGCTAGACTTGTTCAAAGCATACATAGAGAATTTGTTGATTAAATAATATTATTTTATTATTTAGTCTTCTATGGCGTTCTAGTATTTTTCTATAAATAAGTGCTTAAGTTAGAATTGAAAATCACACCAGAAACATAAGTTTTCTCTCTCTATATTATCAAACATATTTTTGTTAGTATTTAGATATCTTGAGTGTTGCTATACGACACAAGTTTGTTCAGCGTTATATCCGATATTCAAGTCAGAAATACTGCTCTTTTGAGGTAAGGGATTTTAAGAGTTGTTATGTTTTTCATGTTTCGAAACTTTTCAGACCTTCAAAAATTCTGGAAAACTTTGAAATGATAATTTGATGAGTTTTATTGATTGTGTCCAAAAATGGCGATTTTTGGATGTATAGATTAAGAGTTATGAATTTTACGGGAAAAGACTATATTAAAAGTAACCGTTTATAACTCCTTGTGGTTAACTCCAAAATTGATAAAATTTTTATTGGGAGTACATTTATATAATATCAGTGTACTCTGTGAATTTCAGAATTTTTGGATAAAAGTACAATTTATGATAAATGTCTAAATATTCGGCGGTTTTGACCATATGAAAAATAGTAAATGAATTTTAAAAATTCTGAGAAAAATATATGTTTAATATGGGACTATATTATGCTAAATCCCAGAAAAAAATATATTTTTGGAACTGATTTCGTATTTTTTATAAAAATGGTTTAGTTATGAGTAAAAGAATTAAATATGTTATGTGAAGTAAGAAAATTAGAAAATATGATTTTATGGCTTGAGAATCATACATGAGATATATGTAGATTTTTTATGAGGGTTTTGGTTATTGGTGATGAAATCTTACGAGTTTGGCATTTTAGAATGATTAAATGCATTATTTAGTAAAGTGTAAACAATTAAAATAAATTATTTATAAGTTTAAGAAATGTTATTTCAATATCATTATACCGAAATATTGGTATGGATTTTATTGTAGAATTTTTACCTTTTTGTGTTGAGTTACTATTCATGAGTTACTATTCACAAAGTTACTATTCATGGGTTACTATTCACGAATTACTATTCATGACAAAATTGGTTTCTTTTTTTAACCAAATTATAGTTGATTTATGAATATTAGTCTTGGGATTAAAACTATATGTTGATCATATTATTTTTATTATTATATATAACAATTTTATAACCCTAATGATGATATTTCTCTTTGACTTGAGTGTAAAGATGGGTAGATTTTTGGTATGATCATGACTATGGGTTCTCTTTGGCCAGTAGTGCAAAATTGAATTGTTGACTAGTATGATCATGACTATTGAATTTATAATTGAATATCTTTAGCTTAAGTGCAAAGGTGAAATGATCAACATGGTTATAATTGTTTATATAAATTCTGAAATGATTATATATTTCTTTGAGATATTAATATATTTGACCTGTAGTGCAAATATGAACTGTTGATGAATATATTTGGCCTGTAGTGCAAATATGAACTGTTGAGGAATATCTTTGGCCTGTAGTGCAAAGATGAATTGTTGATGAATATCTTTGGCCCGTAGTGCAAATATGACCCGTTGTTGAATATCTTTGGCCTGTAGAGCAAAGATGGTCTGTTGATGAATATCTTTGGCCCGTAGTGCAAAGATGAAATTATTAGTATGATTATAAACAGGAACTGTGATTTGGTATAACCATGATCTTTGATGTTTCAGGAAAAGATATGTGATAAAAATTATCTTCGTCTTGGATGCGAAGAGAAATTTAGAATCACAATTATGATTATGAGTTAGTCATATGATTGTGGACCAGAACTGTTGATTGATGTTACAGGGATAAAATATTGTTGGTGGATTTTTAGCATAGAGAAGATAATAGACTTTATGGTCTATTTGACTCTTCTAATGGATTGCTAGTTCCTCTGCAACTATGGTTGAAATTTTTATCATCTACCATATGTTCTAAATCTCTGATTTATTATTGATGAAGGCTATTGATAATTTAATTATCTTTAGTCATGATATTCTTTACTGGGTTAGTTGTGCTCACCCTTCTGTTTCACAATTCCTTTCTGGTAATAACAGTGTAGCTGGGTCGAGCGAGGGTAACAGGGGAATAGAACGGTGGTCATCATTTAGTAGTTATATTTGGTGAATCAACTAGGGTGAGGCGAACCCAACGTTGGAGGTGTGTTTTGCCACTATCATACAAGATGTCTAATGACATACAACCTCGTGTCATCATAAGACAGAGTTGCACTCATCCACTTGCTGAGTATATTTATGAGCACTACCTATATAATCTTGGTGTTTGTTTGAAGTAGAATTCTCATTTAGAGACAGTGGAGATAATGATATGTCAAGAGAAGACTCAGCATTGGGAAGAATATGATAGTTATCTTCTCATTTTTCTTTGGGGTCTATTGGGTCAACCAAGGATAATTCTGTGGCCATATGATATCTATCATAACCTAGACGCATGGCCTCCCATGTACGAAGGTTTCCTTGAGCACTTCCCAAAGATTATAATTTCTAAAACAGTTTTTGACTATACCTTTATGTAAGGTGTCATTGTGACGTGCTATCCAAGGTTGGGATGAGTGTCACAGTTGGTATATATTTGTATCCAAACTCACAGAATATGTGTTGTTGTATTTTATACGACAATTGTTGAAATAAAGTTGTAGTTATTTTCTGTACCATGTATTTGGCGACTCAGAATGGGTTGGATGGAATGGACCTATTTTGGGGTTCTCACATTTGGTATCAGAACTTAGGGATATTGTCTCTGGTGGAGATCAGAGAATATAACTAGGAGGGGAGAGATGAGTAAATCCTTCACTAGTGTGTCCTACCTAAGCTTATTTGTTGGTTAGTCATAATATCAGGATATTATGTGATATGTTAATTTGTTTAAATTAACCCTTATTTTATGGCAGTATTTGAGAATGTTAACTTTTATGGTACTTTACATAAAAGTATAGTCAAAAACTGTTTTAAAAATTAAAATCTTTGGGAAGTGCTCAAGAAAACCTTTGTACATGGGAGGCCATGCGTCTAGGTTATAATAGATATCATATGTGCCCAGAATTATCCTTGGTTGACCCAATAGACCCCAAAGAAAAACGAGAAGATTACTATCATCTTCTTTCCAATGGTGAGTCTTCTCTTGATATATAACTATCTCCACTGTCTCCGAGTGAATATTATATTTCAAATAAACTCTAAGATCTTATAGGTAGTGCCCGTAGATATACTCAGCAAGTGGATGCGCACAACTCTGTCTTATAATAACACGAGGCTGTATGTCATTAGACATCTTGTATGATAGTGGCAAAACACCCTTCCAAAGTTGGGTTCCCCTCACCCTATTTGATTCACCAAATATAACTACTAAATGTTGTATAGAATACAACACACTTTTCTATATTGTTTAGGGAGAACCTCCACAGCTAGAGACCACTGTTCTATTCCCCTGTTATCCCTGCTCGACCCGGTAACACTCTTACGGCAACACTCTTATTACCTGAAAGGAATTGTGAAGCAGAAAGGGTGAGCACAACTAGCCCAATAAAGAATATCATGACTAAAGATAATTAAATTATCAATAACTTTCATCAATAATAAATCAGAGATTTAGAATATATGGTAGATGATAAAACTTTTCAACCATAGTTGCAGCAGAACGAACAATCCATTAGAAGAGTCAAATAGACCATAAGGTCTATTATCTTCTCTATGTTAAAATTCCACCAATAATGTTTTATCGATGTAAAATAAATCAACAGTTCCTGTCCACAATCATATGAATAACTCATAATCATAATTGTGGTTCTAAATTCCTCTTCGAAACCTGGACAAAGATAATTTTCATCACCTATCTTCACCTGAAACATCAAAAATCATGGTTATACCAAATCAGAATTCCTGCTCATAATCATACTAATAAATTCATCTTTGCACTACGGCCAAAGATATTCATTAACAATTCATCTTTGCACTACATGCCAAAGACATACAACTGTATTTTATAAGAGTCAAGTAGAGCATGATATCTACTATCTTCTACGAATTAAAAGTGTATAATAAATATTTTATCGTTGTGACTCAGCTTAATAAATAATCCACATCATCGAATCACCCCTGCACTACGGCCAAGGATATTCGTTAATATTACATCCATTAATTTATATTTCATCGCTGAGACTCAGCTCGATAATCAATCCATATCACTGAATTATCCATGCACTACGGCTAAGGATATTCGTTAATATCACGACCACGAATTATCCATGCATTACGGGTTAAAGATAATCGTGTTTTCATCAACGGTCATGATCATGCCATAAAATAATTCATCTTTGCACCCTTGGCCGAAGAGAATCCATAGCTATAATCATACCAAAAACTGTCTATCAATGTACTATGGGTCAATGAGGACTTTTTTCACATCATTTATAACATTACGGTCATGATTATACCGAATAATCCCTGGTCATAATCATACCAAGTCCATCTATGCACTACAGCCAAAGATGACTTTCAACACAATAAAAACATGAGGATGATGACAATGATATAAGAATCAATCAAATGAGATAAAGGATAAATATTAAACATTTATAATACAATTTATCCAGCGTTCAATAATAACCAAATGTTATCAATCACTTAATAATCTCATAATCTAATATCATTAATATTATAACAATATTTTAATCATTTCTTAAACTTTTAAATAATTTATTTCAATTATTTACACTTTATCAAATAATGCATTTAATCATTCAAAAAATGTCATACTCATAATATTTCATAATCAATGATCAAATCCCTCATCAAAAATCTGCATATATCCTATATAGGATTCTCAAGTCATAAAATCCTATTTTTTAATTTTATTACTTCACATAACATATTTAATTCATTTACTTATAACTAGTTCATTTTCATGAAAAATACCAAATCAGTCCCAAAAATATTTCTTTTCTGGGATTTAGCAGAATATAGTCCCATCTTGAACATATATTTTTCTCAGAATTTTTAAAATTCATTTACTATTTTTCATATGGCTAAAATTGCCGAATATTTAGACATTTATCATAAATTATACTTTTGTCCAAAAATTCCAAAATTTACAGGGTATACTCCTAGTATATACATGTACTCCTAATAAAAATTTCACTAATTTTGGAGTTAATCACAAGGAGTTATAAGGGTTTACTTTTAAAATAGTCTTTTCCCATAAAATCCATAACTCGTAATCTATACATCCAAAAATCGCCATTTTTGGGCACAATCTAGAAAACTCATCAAATTATCGTTTCAATTTTTTCCAGAATTTTTGAGGGTCAGAAAAATTACCAATCTGCCCCTGGCAGAAACCCATTTGTAATGAAAATACTATTCGTATGAATACGAATGATCATTTACCATGCATGCGGTACTCTACATAGACATGTTATTTTAACAGAATAAATAAGAGTAGAACCAGGTCATGCATAAACGCACATACATGATATTCTAACAGAATAATAAATAATTGAATAACAGAAGAATTCACCAGGCATGCGATAGACTGCACAGACAGGTTATTCCAATAGAATAATAAATAATGGAACCAGGTCATGCGTAAACGCACAGACATGATATTCTGACAGAATAATAAAGAATGGAATAATAGAAGAATTTCACCATGTATGCAGTACTTCTCATAGACAGGTTATTCCAACATAATAATAAAGAATGGAATAATAGAAGAATTTCACCATGTATGCAGTACTTCGCATAGACAGGTTATTTTAACATAATAATAAAGAATGTAATAATAGAAGTTCTCTTCATGAATACGACGAAATAATATGTGAGACCCCAAATTTTATGAAATAAAAGTATTTAATTTTTTTATTTTGGTAAATAGTTAAATTGATAAAAGTTTAAAGTTAAGGGTAATATGTGAATTTTTTTTCGAAGTAAGCAGGTTGATATAAAATATTCGTTGTGTCGGGGAATAATCTTTTTGTCAGAGAATATCCGTACGACGGTACAATCATTGGTGGAGCCCCACAATGGAATTATTATCGGATTAAGAAAACGACAAAAATGCTTTATAAAAATAACGGCGGAAGTTTTACCATTAACTGCTGAAACAACCAGTGTTAAAAGTAAAGTAATACGCGTGGTTGCATAGTAATACACGATATTGATTATTGATGCTTACGTGAGAAGTCACTCAGTTATACTTAATTATTGCTACAATAATTGTTGTAACATATCTCTCATATTATTGATTCAATTTTTATCACAGTATCATCTGCATAATATTTTATATTATTAAATCAATAATTGAGACGACAAAGTTATTCATATTATTATTTACAATATTGACAATGTCTAGAAGTTCTGTCAAGGAGAGGTTTGGTCACCTAATTGCACACCAATAAAGAGAAATCCTTATCGGAAAGCCCCCTCTTTCCTGGGAATGACCTGGTTATTAAATATTGTGAGTTATAATATTAATGATGAATATGTTCGTGTTGATTAAAGATGAATTTGATAGTTCTATTGTGTTGGGATTATTAGTGTTAGTGGAAATCAATATCTATTCCGATGATAATTGATGTCTGGGGGTTATATTGATAAATCGGGTAATTTATCAGATAAATGAGCAATTAATTGCTACTAATTCACATGCTTATATAACTATTTGTTCACATGTGTGTACTATTAAATCACATTCATGTACTATTAGGGGAGTTGGTGCAAGATTGATAATACTTGCATGACTAAGTTAAAAATAGAGGTATAAATGGAGGTACTATACTGTAATTCGTATTTTTCACATGATTATACTATTGATTCACATGTTTGAACTATTGATTCACATTATTTACTATTAGGGGAGTTGGTGCAAGTTTGATAATACATGCAGGACTAAATTAAAAATTAAAGAAAAGTTGGAGGTATTGTACTGTAATTTTTTGAGCCCCAAAACGTGCAATTATCGAAACTATATTTTCCTATAAATAGAAGCTCATTCTTCCTTCATTTCTCACCAATTCACAAAAGCTTTAGAGCGATTATTATAGAGAGAAATTATAGAGAGAAAAAAGAAGAGAAGTCTGTTACCTCTCTATTCCAGTATCCAATTTTTCCAAGGTAGGGAGTATTATTTCTTTTTTATCCATGAAGAGAACTTCTGTTATTCCATTCTTTATTATTCTATTGGAATAACCTGTATACGCGGGCTACCCTATACTTGGTGAAATTCTTCTGTTATTCCATTCTTTATCATTCTGTTGGAACATCCTGTCTGTGCGTTTAAGCCGGACTTGGTTCCATTATATATCATTCTATTGGAACATCCTGTCTGTGCGTTTTACGCCGGACCTGGTTCCGTTATTTATCATTATGTTGGAATAACCTGTCTATGCGAAGTACCGCATGCTTGGTGATTTCTGTTATTATTCCATTCTTTATTATTATGTCGGAATATCCTGTCTGTGCGTTTACGTCGGACCTGGTTCCATTATTTATTATTTTGTTGGAAATAACCTGTCTGTGCAGTCTATTGCACGTATGGTGAATCCTTCTGTTATTCCATTCTTTATTATTATGTTGGTATAACCTGTCTATGTGGATTACCACATTCATGGTGAATGATCCTTTGTATTTCATTCCTTATTTAATTGTGGAAATGATTTGTTTATGTGGATTATGATAAAAGTCATAATAAAAGCATTGGATTGATGAAAATCATGGGTATATGTGGTATTAGTAAGTGTTATAATGAGTTATGTTGGTTATTATGTGAAAATATGAAAGTTTCTTAGAAATCACAAAGGGTTGAAAAGTCAGATTTTGGTGAAAATGGAACATGAAATTCAATATACCATATATCTCCTATTATATTTCGAATTTTTGAGTGTGGTCAAGTTCTAGAGTTAGGTCTATGAGTTTTGTAACTTATCCAAGTGGAATCACTGGAAAAGGTGTTATAGATTTTCGTGTGAACTGATTTTAGCAAAGTACGAAAAGCTGCAAAAGAGAAAAATGCTACTGCCCAGAAATTTAAAAGGGCTATTTCGGCCACTTAATTTGTGAGAAAAATTCTGGCCTTTTGGGACATGAAAGTATATGGTATAAAGTACCTCCTGTCCAAAACTGAGCTCATTCCGACTTAAAATGAGCAAGTTATGACCATTTCAATATTTATGTTTTTCTGACGAAAATGCTATAACCGGAGTTCTATAACTCCGATGACCATAAAATTTAAACTGGAAGCTCACGTTAACATGTGTAAGGTCCTGCTAAGATTTGGGAATTACTGGAGTTAAACTTAAGGTAGCTAATTTCTTAAGAAATTAATTTTTGAAAAATAGTAATGAATTTTAAAAATTTCGAGAAAAATATATGTTCAATATGGGACTATATTATGTTTAATCCCAGAAAAGAATAATTTTTGGGACTGATTTGGTATTTTTTATGAAAATAATCTAGTTACGAGTAAATGAGACGTTATTAGTTTTTGGTTAAATTAATTCTTGAACTTGTTTTATTGAATTCTTATATCATTGTCACCAACCTCATATTTATATTTTGTTGAAAGTCGTCTGTGGCTTGTAGTGCATAGATGGACTTGGTATAATTATGACCAGGGATTATTCAGTATAATTATGACCGTAATGTTACAAATGACGTGGTAAAAGTCCTCATTGGCCCGTACTGCATTGATGGACAGTTTTTGGTATGATTATGGCTATGGATTCTCTTCGGCCAAGGGTGCAAAGATGAATTTTTTTATAGCATGATCAGGACCGTTGATAAAAATACGATTATCTTTGGCCCGTAGTGCATGGATAATTTATGGTTGTGATACTAATGAAAAAGTCCTCATTGGCCCGTAGTGCATTGATGAACAGTTTTTGGTATGATTATGGCTATGGATTCTCTTCGGCCAAGGGTGCAAAGATGAATTGTTTTATGCCATGATCAGGACCGTTGATGAAAACACGATTATCTTTGGCCCGTAGTGCATGGATAATTCGTGGTCGTGATACTAAAGAATATCATTGGCCTGTAGTGCAGGGATGATTTGATGATGTGGATTAATTATTGAGCTGAGTCTCAGCAATGAAATATTAATTCATGGATGTGATAATAATGAATTTTCTTGGCCGTAATGCATGCATAATTCATGGATGCTACTAAAGAATATCCTTGGCCGTAGTGCAGGGGTGATTCGATGATGTGGATTATTTGTTAAGCTGAGTCTCAGCATTATTGGTTTTACAGTTATATATCTTTGGCCTGTAGTGCAAAGATAAATTTATTAGTATGATTATGAGCAGGAATTATGATTTAGTATAACCATGATTTGTGATATTTCAGGTGAAGATAGGTGATGAAAATCATCTTCGTCCTGGGTGCGAAAAGGGAATTCAGAATCACAATTATGATTATGAGTTATTCATATGATTGTGGACAAGAATTGTTGATTGATGTTACAGGGATAAAATATTATTGGTGAACTTTTAACATGGATAAGATAATAGACCTAATGGTCTATTTGACTCATCTAATGGATTGCTCGTTCCGCTGCAACTATGGTTGAAAAGTTTTATCATCTATCATATGTTCTAAATCTCTGATTTATTATTGATGAAAGCTATTGATAATTTAATTATCTTTAGTCATGATATTCTTTACTAGGCTAGTTGTGCTCACCCTTTCTGTTTCACAATTCCTTTCAGGTAATAAGAGTGTTGCCGTAAGAGTGTTGCCGGGTCGAGCGGGGATAACAGGGGAATAGAACAGTGGTCTCTAGCTGTGGAGGTTCTCCCTAAAAATTATAGAAAAGTGTGTTGTATTCTATACACCATTTAGTAGTTATATTTGGTGAATCAAATAGGGTGAGGCGAACCCAACTTTGGAAGGGTGTTTTGTCACTGTCACACAAGATGTCTAATGACATACAACCTCGTATTATCATTAGACAGGGTTGTACGCATCCACTTGCTGAGTATATATACGGGCACTACCTATGACGCCCCCAAAATTAGATATACATCACCCATCTTGGGTCGTCAGATACATGGTACAGAATTCAAATACAACTTACTAATACAACTGTCGTGTACAATACGACAAAACATAAACTGTGAGTTTGAATACAAATATTATCTACTAGAGATTATACAAACTCAAAAGGAGTCCTCATTACAATTATTATCACACTATTTCATAGAATAGTGAGGACTACTAATGCTATCCTCTGGACCATCACTCCGTTCCCCGACTCGTCCCAGCTATATTCTCATTTCCTGAAGAGAACAGTGAAAGAAAGGGTGAGCTCAACTAGCCCAGTAAGAAATATTATGACTAAGATAATGCAGAATAAATTATCATTAGTCTCCAACAATGTTAAACTGAAAAAATATAATAGACATCAAGTTTAACTGCAGCGGAACAAGCAATCCATTAAAAGAGTCAAGTAGAAAATAAAATCTACTATCTTTTATGATTTAAAAGGTTTTTCATTACTGTTATCGCTGAGACTCAGCTTAATAAATATTCCACATCATTGAATCACCCCTGCACTACAGCCAAGGATATTCTTTAGTATCACGACCACAATTATCCATGCACTACGGGCCAAGAATATTTGTGTATTCATTAATGGTCATGATCATGCCAACAACTGTTCATCAATGAACTACGGGCCAATGAGAACTTTTACCACATCATTTATAACATTACGGTCATGATTACACCGAATAATCCCTGGTCATAATCATACCAAGCCCATCTATGCACTACAGGCCACAGATGACTTTCAACAAAATATAAACATGAGGATGATGACAATGATATAAGAATTCAATAAAACAAGTTCAAGAATTATTTTATCCAGGAATTATTAACGTCCAAATTGTCAACATGATACGGTTTTGTAGAGTAAAATTCAAGAATGATCAGAAAAATATTTCCATGAAAAGATGCCGGATGAAGCGCAAATATCAAGGATATTCTACTAATTTCTTGGAGTATAGAATTCGAAACTTTAACCAACTGAGTATAATAAAGAATGGAATAACAAAAGATATCACCATGCATGCGGTACTTCGCATAGACAGGTTATTCCAACAGAATAATAATAACGGAACCAGGCCAGGTAAAATTTACACCGACAGGATGTTCCAACAGAATAATAAAGACGGAACCAGGTCCGGTGTAAAACACACAGACAGGATGTTCCAACAGAATAATAATAAGACGGCACCAGGTCCGATGTAAAACACACAGAGAGGATGTTTTAACAGAATAATAATAAAGACGGAACCAGGTCCGGTGTAAAACACATAGACAGGATGTTCCAACAGAATAATAGAAGAATGTCACCAAGTATAGGGTAGATCGCGTATACAGGTTATTCCAACAGAATAATAAGAATTGGAATAACAACAGTTCTCTTCATGAATAAGAAAGAATAACACTCCTTACGAGTACAACAAATAATATTCCCTACCTTAAGAAGAAGAGTACTGGATATATAAGTAGTGAAGTAGCAGAATACTTTCTTCTTTCTCTCTATAGTTTATCTCTCTAGAGTTTTAGTGAATTCGTAAGAAAATAATGAATGAATGAGCTTCTATTTATAGAAAAATGGAATGCATAGTAACTAACTCATGAACGGTCGAGATTGATTTACTTTAATCTGACGGTCCATATTTAAAGCAAAATAAAATAAAATATATTTTATTTATAATCTAATAAAATGAATAACTTTATAAAAGATTTTACTATGCAAACACTATGCAGGCACTATACAAACACTATGCATAATAAAATATAATATATTCTAATTATTGTCTAATAAAACAGATAGCTTTATAAAAGTATCCTGTTTTATATAAAAAGATTTTACTATGCAAAATACTATGCAGACACTATGCAACAATATGCATAATAGAATATAATATATTCTATTTATAGAATAACTTTATAAAAGTATTCTGTTTTATATAAAAAGATTTTCTGTATTATTACATTAATAATACCAACAAAACTGAGTGACTTATCACGTAAGCATCAATAATCAATACCGTGTGCTACTGTGCAACTACGCGTATTACTGTACTTTTAACACCGGGTGTTTCAACAGTTAACGGTAAAATTTCCGCCGTTATTTTCATAAAGTATTTTTGTCGTTTTCTCAATTCGACAATAATTTCGTTGTGGGTTCACCAATGATTGTGCCGTTGTACGAATATTCCCTGTTAAAACGAATATTCCCCGACCAATCGAATATTATATAACAACTTGCGTACTTTGCAAAAAAAAAAATTCACATATTACCCTTAACTTTAAACTTTTATCAATTTAACTATTTACCAAAATAAAAAAAAATTGAATACTTTTATTTCATAAAGTTCGGGTTCTCACAACACCTATCAGTAATAAGATCATTTGATCGATAAAAATAACATACTATAACACTTATCACATTGTCACATATGTTTAACAACCATTGAATCACAAAGAAACACATAACTAATCAAATTATCTAAGTCCAGATTAATTTCTGAAATATGTCGGTGTACCGACGGCTTTATCGGGTAATTATCAAGTCTAAGACTCTATCCTATTATTCAATATCCGTAAGTATCAGTCATATTATTTTTAAATGACTTATAATAATTTTTAAATATTTATTATATTTTATCACGAATTTTCAAACACCGAAATCATTATTAAATGATTTAAATATTAAACAATTCTATTATTATTAATATTTAATTAATATTAAACTATTAATGAAACCATTGTCAAAATGTTAAAGTTATTTATAATAACTAAAAATACTTTTAAAGTATTAATATTACCCTTAAATGATTTTTTTAAATAATTAAAATTATTTTTAAATAATTACCATTAATATTAAAATATTACTGCATTATCTATCAAAATATTAAAAGTCATTAATTATAACTGAAAATATTTTTATTTCATTAATATCCTTTTTAAATGATTTTTAAATAGATAAAACCATTTTAAACTATTTATTTAATATTATTATTAAATAAACTTAATATCATTAATATTAATTTAATATCATTAATATTAAATTATTAAAGAAATTATCCTTTAAATATTAAAATTTATCTTTTATAACTTATAATATCTTTAAACAATTTATTATCATTTAAAATGATTTTTATAATATTAAAATCATTTTTAAACTAATTTATTTAATATAATTATTAAATAACTTTAACATCATTAATAGTAAATAATTAATGAGATTTTCCTTTAAATATTAAAAGTTATATTTTATAACTTAAAATATCTTTAAAACCTTTATTTTTATTTAAAATGATTTTTCTAATATTAGAATCATTTTTAAACAAATTTATTTAATATAAGTATTAAATAAATCTAATATCAATAATATTAAATAATTAATATTTTTCATGTCAAAATATCAAAAGTTATATTTTATAACTTAAAATACTTTTATAACCTTTAAATCATGTTTCTATAATTTTTAAATCATTAATTCTATTTTTCATCATTTATTTAATATATTCAATAATTAACTTAATTATCATTAATATTAATTAATTAATGAAATTCATCACAAAATATTAAAAGTTATCAAAAATAACTTAAATTATTTTCTTATACCATAATATAATTTTAAATGATTTTTATGTTTAAAATCATTTTTAAATAATTTATTTAATATTATAATTAAATACTTTTAATATTTCAAAAATATTAAATATTTATGAAATATATTTAAAATAATCAAAAACTAATTTTCAGAATTTAAAATAATTTTTTAGAATTTATTTAATATTTTTTAATAATTAAAAACCATTTATTTCTATTTATTTAATTAATATATTAATTTCTTAAATAAACTGTCGCTAAAAGGGCCCTATAGCGACGAAACCGTAGCTATAGGTGTTCTTGAGCTGTTCTTGGCCAACCTAGAAAATCATGTCAGTGAGCGAGTGACCAATTTTGACCATGTCCAATTCAGTGTGTAGTGTGATTATGGACCAACTAAGCATCAGATCGTGTAGTACTAGTGTAAGAGTACATAATACAACAATAATCATGATCATACAGTACATAACAAAGGAGATCTGGGTATCCGAAATGACTGTCAGAACTGTTCTTCATTTTTGGGTTGCACAGAAATGAAGAACAGTTCACCTGATCATATTCGGGCTTCCATAAATTGAATTCCTGTTGATGTTTTAGTGATTTAAGAACTCGTGGTTGTAGACCACATGTAGGACTACAGTTCTATTATAAAACAGCTAAAACAGCACCATATCAACATCACATGTGTAAGATCAAATATGGAGCCAGAAAATGTGTTCTTCACGAATCTGGGGTTTTCCCAGAAATTCATAAGGCTGGTGGTCAACCCTAGTTTGACCACCCATATCTTTAATCATGTAAACGTCATGGTTGTTACTTGGGTTTTAATGTGTAGTATTCATGACAATCTACAAGTATATAATATCAACATGGAAAAATAACTTAAACACAACAAGATCCATGGACTTCAAAATGGTTGTCAGACTTTTCTGGATAATCTGGGTTACCCAGATTCGTTCGGTCATGGTCGGTCAATGACCTTTGACCCTTAATAACTTTCAATCTACTGACTCTATGGTCTTAATTCAAGTTTCATATGAAAGATCACATGACATACTACAACTTCAAACATTTAAACAACAAAAACACATAACATGCTAAGATTTACAGGGTCTGACATTCACTGTCAGACAACAAAATAACTTTTTTCCAGTTTTTGAAAAACTTCAAATCCGAGCTTCTTGATGTTATGGATCTAACATCCAGCAACCCAAATCACTTATAGACACAACATAGAACATATTACAACACCTAAACATAACTTCTAACAGAAGATCAAGGTTCGAAATTTTGGTTATGGTTTTATACCTTTATGCATCAAATCTGATTTCTTGGCCTCTTGATCTGTTAAGGGAAATCGTGAGGCTTGTTTTGTGACTGATTTTAAGAAAGGATTTCGTGGGTTTTGAGTTGAGAGAGTCTAGTTGGGTATTTGAGAACAAAATGGCTAACAAATGACATTTCTCTCTCTCCAATCTATATATAGTGCTTGTATATAATGTATATGGCTGGCAAATGGGTTGATATGTGTTGATTTTTCTGAGATTGGTCACATGGGTTTACATAGGGTTGGCCAACAACTCTCCCTAGGTCAAAATCTAACATTCTAGCTTTAATAATGCAAGGGCAAAATGGTCATTGGCTTATAAAATTTAATGGCATGATGGTAATCATGGGAAACCCTTAGGGTTTAACCCTAAGGTTTAACACACAATTATAGGATTTCTAGGATTTTACAATTTGAACAAAAAAAATGAAATTCTTAGTTTCTAAAAATACAAATTATAATAATTCTTAATTAATTTAGGTTTTTAATTACTTAGTACATTGCTAATTTGGTTTAAGATACACTAATTAGCATTAAACTTTCCAATTTGGCGCTTAGGGTTTGCACAAAAAAATTAGTTTCTAAACATTATAATTAGGATTTTCTTAATTAGTCTAGGCTAGGTTTTCTAATATTTAGAAATTAAACATTAAGTTTAACAATTTAATAATTATAATTAAACTTACTAATTTAGCAATTAGAGTAAATAATTAGCCATTAGCATTAGCCATATAACAATTAGGGTTACTAATTATTAATAAGGATTTTTAATTATAAAATTAAGGTTTTCTAATTTCATGATTAGGGTTTACAATTAGTAATTAGGGTTTATAATTACTAATTAGGGTTTCTAAATTTAGAAATTAGGTTTCCGAATTTAGTAATTAGGGTTCTCAATTAATTAGGATTTCTAATTAATTAGGTTTTCTAAGGATAATTAGGGTTTTTCGTAATTACTTTAAATTCTGTAATACACGACATAATTCACATAAGACCGTTACAACACAGTCTCGAACTCATAATTGAGTTTCAAATTAGGATTTCCATCTAGCAATTAGCTAATTATTATTATTTAAGGTTTCTAATTTTAGAAAATTGGGTTTTGCACATTATAATAAAATTGTTCATCGGATTAACCTTTCACACATAGCATACATATTTTATAACACTAACAAATAATAATATAATATTATTATTCTCATTCCTTGATAAAAATCCAAAATTAGGGTTTGGATTGCATATATGATTTATCTGGCATATATACCTTTATTAATTAAGTTAAAATAATTAACTTAAGTAATATAAATTAAATTCATATAATAAAATAAAATAATTATTATAATAATTCTAATAACCATTTCATATATTATTTAAATAATATAAATCATATTTTCATAGAACATAATGAATAAAAACATTTTTACTATAAAATTAATTATTAAAAGAATAAACTTTATAATAGTCATTGTTAGTTCCTAGAGGGCACAATAGATCTAGAAGGGGGGGTTGAATAGATCCTTTTTATTTTTAAATACTTTTCTGGTTTATATTATATTGTTCATAATTAACATATGACAAACATAAGAATCTTTTCAAGCACAACGAAATAAGTAAAAGATCCCATTCATTAATATATTCATAATCATACATACATTGTTCGTAGAGTAAGTTTAATTGTAAGAAGTTAAAACATATATAGCAGTTATAGTACATAATGTAAAAGACACAAAGGGTTTTAAGTGGTTCAGAGACTCAAGCTCCTAATCCACTCTTCTGCTTTCAACTACCAGGAATTCCACTAAGGAAGGGCAGCACCCTGAATCACTAAGATTCCTTCAAGGCCAGCAGCCTTGGGACTTCAGTTCACTAAGAACTCTTCAAGGCCAGCAGCCTTGGAACTTCTCTAGTTCCCTAGGAACTCTTCAAGCCCAGTAGGTTTGGAACTTCGTTTAGTCCCTTCGTACAAGGACCCTTCTGGCCCTGCTTTATTTAGTCCCTCCGGACAAGGACCCCTTATGCCCTGGCTTTGTTGAGTTGTTTGTTTATTATTGTTGGAGTCGGTGCTGAGCTGCTAAGATGTCTTCATGCTCTGAACATCTTCTATACTTAGCAGCTTGGTTTGATCATCCTTGAAGTACAGCCGAGTGTTGCATGATGCTCAGCTTCTTTAGTTGCTCAACCACTTTGGATGACCCCTTGATGAACTGCCTTGAAGATCCTTCTCCTTAGCACTTGATGGCTACACATGATAGGCTTCTAAGATAACTGTAAGCTCTTCTGTTAGGTACTTAGAAGCTTTCTCATGCTTGACACCAAGATGACATTTTTGATCTCCCTTCTTGCTACTTGATGCCTTCTCATGATGAACTTGCTAAGATGATTGTAGGCTCTTCTCTATTGTACTCAGAGTCTTCCCATGATGGACATCAAGATGACATGATGCTCTTCTTTCTCTCGGCAGTTCAGAACACTCTTTAAGTAGTAGAACTCTCACTTCTACATTGTAGAACTCTCACTTCTACTTTTTTCTTTGCATGTCTCTGAGAGTTCTTGGTGCCTCGTAGAGTGAGCCTTCGGACTTACTATCTCACATGGTTTAGATCAGTCCACCTTCTCTCCAAAACCGATAACTCCAGCAACCCTTGATCTTTGAAGCTCTTTCTCATGTATACTCCTTTCCAATCCTTCCGTTGGAAAGTAGCCATTGAAGACTATTCAAATATATTCACAGATCTCGAGTTGCTTGAGGTAGACTGCTTGATGTGACATGTCATACTTTTTTTGATGCTGCAGTCTAATGTTTCACCTACACTGTCAGATGTATCTATTTAATGTCTTGGGCATGTTGAAGACTTTATTACCTCTTTCTGATTTCTCGATCAGAGGTTGTCCTATTGCATCAATGCTCTCAATAAGCACTTGTCCGAATATTACGCTTCAGATTGAACCTTTGCCAATGCTTCAGTCATCAGCTATTCGAACTCTACGATTCTGATGCACGTCTTCAAGGACCTGATCGTAGTGTCTTGTTGAGTGTTGCTCATTGACTGGTAGAGTTAACACTACGGTCTTAAAGAGTGTTGATTGTATCTTCAATGTAGAACACCTCTTTCTTGTATCGTGCAGTGCTTCAATACTTCTGTTTGCTTCGACTGTTCTCAGAGACTGATGGCCTAATTCCTTGCTCTGGTCCCCTTCTGAATATCAACACACTTCAGATTTGTGGCGCGTCTAGTTTGCTTTCTCCTTGTGATCTCCCGTTCACTTATCATCAATGAACTGACCCTGCACTTAATCACTTTAGCCTTGCTCTTCAAAAGCTGACCAGTATTTCGGTCCACCTTCCATCAGTTCCTTCTTTGTTTGGCAAACACTACGATCTTGGTTGCTTCCAAGATCGTTGTCTTCTGTTCACTTAATAGCTACTGCATTTGCTGACTTTCCTTAGTCAGCTTCTGAAGTCTTCTTTGGATATCCTCGTGGAAGAATTCATCATGAATGGCCTTACAACTTAGTCTTGATGCTGATTGGGTTGGTGCTTAGATCTCCTGCTAGCCTGCATGCCATTCGTTGAGTGCTTTTTGGTTCCCTTAAGGTGGAATGCATCCTTGCAGTGCCAACCAGAGTCTTCATTCCTTTGGATATTCTGAGAGTGCTCATTTTTTGAGAACCGTATATGCTCTACGATTCTGCCTTGGCATTGTGAGCACTTCTGTTGAGGTCATAGTTCTGCACTCTACGATTCAGCTTCTAATGATGCAGACACTACGATCTCAAGATCAGATCTTGACACTACGATTTATGCCTTGTGCTTGTTGTCTTCATCTGATCTTGCTTGACTACGATCTCTGCATGTAATCCATAGGCTCTACGAACTCAGAGTGTGATCTACGATCCTTGACTTGGCTTCGGCATCAGTAGACTCTACGACTCTGAGTGTAGTCTATGTTTCTGTCATGGCTTCGGCAGATGATTGGTCTTCTCGTAGGCAGGCTGTCTCTACAATTCTGAACATGACTTCCTCAGCACACTACGATCCCGAGGAAGCTCTACTCGACACACTACGATCCTTCTTCGTTTCCCCTGGAAGTATACGAACTCCGAGATCTACTATCTTGCAAACTCCTATTCTGCCTCGATAGCTCTCGAGTTAACCTTGACTCTCTTGACAGACTACGACTTCTGGTGGAGTGCTCGACGATCAGACAAGCTTATCTATTATATCATAAGATCAACCTAACAAGCTTGATCTTTTTATATTTATAGTCCTTGTACATCATTTCTTTTTAAGGACTTTACAAAACTGTTTTGCTTATGTAGGATCAACCTAACATATTTGATCAATTCATTCTAATTCCTTGTACATATATTTTTATTATCTATCAAAAGACTTTATAACTTTTCTTAATACAAGCATACTTGCATATTCATTCACATATATATCATAATCAAATCATATATTAAATAGGAATATCATTCACAAGTTTATTCCTGACAGTCAATAATTCTAAAATAAAATTATTTGTAAACATTCATGTAATAAAAATATTTTTATTTATTACATAATTACATAAGTTTTATCTTGTACAAATCCTCATCCTTAAATAAAAAAAATATACGCAAAATTTTTGATTTAATTATATAGAAAATATCGGGTTATTACAATTATTGCTACAGTAATTGCTGCATCATATCTCTCATATTATTGATTCAATTATTTTCACAGTATCATCTGCATAATATTTATTATTATTAAATTAATAATTGAGACGACAAAGTTATTCATATTATTATTTGTAATATTGACAATGTCTAGAAGTTCTGTCAAGGAGAGGTTTGGTCACCTAATTGCGCGCCAATAAGGAGAAATTCTTATCGGAAAGCCCCCTCTTTCCTGAGATCGACCTAGTTGTTAAATATTGAGAGTTATAATATTAATGATGAATAAGTTGTGTTGATTAAAGATGTAATGGATAGTTCCATTATGTTGGGATTATTAGTGTTAGTGGAAATCGACATTTATTTCGATAATAATTGATGTCTAGAGGTTATACTGACCAATCGGGTAATTAATCGGATAAATGAGCAATTAATTGCTATTATTTCACATGCTTATAACTATTTGTTCACATATGTGTATTATTGATTCACATTCATGTACTATTAGGGGAGGTGGTGCAAGATTGATAATACTTGCATGACTAAATTAAAAATGGAGGTATAGTTGAAGGTACTATACTGTAATTAGTTTTTTTTTCAAATGATTATACTATTGAGTCACATGAATGAACTATTAATTCACATTATTTACTATTAGGGTAGGTGGTGCAAATTTAATAATACTTGCAGGACTAAATAAAAAATGAAGAAAAAGAGAAAGGTATTATACTGTAATATTTCGGGCCCCAAAACGTGCAATTATCAAAACTATATTATCTTATAAATAGAAGCTCATTCTTCCTTCATTTCTCATCAATTCACAAAAGATTTAGAGCAATTATTATAGAGAGAAATTATAGAGAGAAAAAAGAAGAGAATTCTGCTACCTCACTATTCTAGTATCTAGTTTTTCTAAGGTAAGGGGTATTATTCTTTCATATTCATGAAGAGAGTTATTTTCTTTCAATAGTCGTAAGGGTTGTTATTTCATTCTTTATTATTATGTTGGAATAACCTGTCTATGCGAAATACCGCATACATGGTGAAATTCTTCTATTATTCCATTCTTTATTATTCTGTTGGAATAACCTGTCTGTGCGGTCTATCGCATGCCTGATGAATTCTGTTGTTATTTTATTCTTTATTATTCTGTTGGAACATCATGTATGTGTGGATTACACATGACCTTATTCCTTCTTTATTATTCTGTTGGAACATCCTGTCTGTGCGGATTACGCATGACCTGGTTCTATTCTTTATTATTCTGTTGGAACATCCTGTCTGTGCGGATTATGCATGACTTGGTTTCATTCTTTATTATTCTGTTGGAATAATCTATCTACGTGGATTATCGCATGGCGACAGAAATTCATTTGCGATTTCATATATTCTATTATACTCAGTTGATTAAAGTTTTGGCTTCTATACTCCATGAAATTAGTGGAATATCCTTCATATGTACGCTTCAACCAGTATCTTTTCATGAAAATATTTTTCTGAGCATTTTTGAATTTTACTCCACAAAGCAGTATCAAGTTAACAATTTGGACGTTATTGATTTCTGGATAAATTAAATTATAAATCTTTACAAATTTATCCTTGAACTTGTTTTATTGAATTCTTATATCATTGTGATCATCCTCATGTTTATAATATGTTGAAAGTCATCTGTGTCATGTAGTGCATAGATGGTGTAAGACCCCAAATTATTAATAAATAAAATTTAATTTCCTCTATTTATTATTTTGAAATAGTAAGGGTTGAATTGATTAATATGGTTAGTTATGGGTAAAATACGCGAATATTTTAAAAATAAGCAGGTGGTTATAAAATATTCATTTTTGTCGGGGAATATTCGTTTGGTCGTGGAATATTCTTGCTGTCGGGGAATATTCGTACGACGGCGTAGTCTTTTGTGGGCCCATAACGGAAAGAGATTGGATGAAGAAAACGACAAGTATAAGTTGTTTATAAATAATGGCGCAGTTGTTACCGTTAATACTGTTGGAATACCCGGTGGTTAAAACCCAGTAATACGCGTTGTTGTACAGTAGCACACGGTATTGCACCAATTATTGATTCTTACGTAAGAAGGCACTACTTAATAATTGTTACAGTAATTACTGTTCAGTTTTTTATTGATTCAATAATTGTTGCATTGATATTCTATATTACTGTTGTTTCAATAATTATCATTACACAGTATTTTCCATTATCGAAGCAATAATTCATATTATCTGAATAATATTATTAGATAACATTACTGTCAATGTCTAGAAAGTTATGTCTAATGAGAGGTTTGGTCACCTAATTGCGCGCTAGTAAGGAGAAATTCTTATTGAAAAGTACCCTCTTTCTTGGGAACTGCCTGGTTGTCGATATTGTGATTCTGTAATATAATTTATGAATAATTAATTATTAATTTATATGACAAGGAAAATATTCATTTTATGTGGATATAGATGGAGAATTTTTTAAAAAATTGATAATTATTGAAAATTGATATTTTATCTTTTCTGATAAAATAATATTTTATTATATTATTATAATATAATAATGATGATATTTTTGCAATGAATGTGGGATATATGAGTATATGAGGAGGAAGCCTATTTTTATTGCAAAAGTTGTTTAAAACATGTTAAACGTGTCTGTGGGCCCATTTCTTGACTGAAATTTGATTATAGCTTGTAAAATCGTCCGTTTATGGATTTCGGTCAATTTCTGTTTGGAAGTTGGAAACACTTTCTTCTGCAAAGTTGTAGAGAATTGAATTTCTTATAAAAAGTAGCAAGATTTGAATTTTCTGATAAAAGGGCTATTTATTATGAATTATTGAAGTTCTGAAGTTTTGAAATAATTAATTTTTGAAAGTTTTAATTATTTTTAATAACAAAAATGTTTTTTTGATTTAGTTGACTATTGGTGGCTGATGTTTGGATCTGATTTGGTGAGCGTAAGAATTTTTATATAATATATTAATATTATATTAAATTTTTTGCTTTGGCGTTCTAAGTATTTTCCTATAAATAGGGTGCTTAGGTTAGAATTGAAAATCACTCCAGAAACTAAATTTTCTCTTTCTTTCTCTCTTGATATATTGAGCGTATTCTTGTGAGTATTTTAGTACTTTGAGTATTTTTATACGGTGCAAGTTTTTTCAGCACTATATCCAGTATACCAGTCAGAAGTACTATCCTTTTTAGGTAAGTGATGTTATTTTCTTCGTAAGTGATATTATTTCTTCAATATCATTATGCCGAAATATTGGTTGGATTTTTTTAATCAAATTTGGAACTTTTCATGTCGGGGTTACTATTCATGAGTTACTATTCACAAGTTACTATTCACGAGTACTATTCACGAAGCATGATGATATTTTTTGTAAAATTTCAATCTTTTGGTGTCGGAGTTACTATTCACGTATACGACACTATTTACGAATACGACACTATTCACAGAAAAATTAAATTTTCTTTTCTATGTCCAAGATTATCTGTTATAGTTCCTATCTTTGATTGGATCTATGTTTTGGTCTTCATTCTTGAATTTTACTCCACTCCGTTATTTATGAAGTATTTTCGAACTTAGGTTATTTAGAGTATGAATCCTTAATACTTGTTCTTTTGTTTCACTGGATTCATTTTCTTTAAAATATTTTTCATCATCCTCAGTCCTAAATGATGATATTACTGAATATCTTTGGCCTATAGTGCAAAGATGAATGATTTCTGATGAATATCTTTGGCATGTAGTGCAAAGATGAATAGGTGTTTAGATGAACATGACCAACTGATGAATATCTTTGGCCTGTAATGCAAAGATGAATATTTGATTCCAGATATATATTGATTGATGTTACAGGGATAAAAGATAGACGATGAACTTTTATATTCATATATAGAAGATAGTAGATTTCATTCTCTACTTAACTCTTCTAATGAATTATTATTTCTGTTGCGAATATTGATTTAAAACTTGTTGTCTATTGTATTCTATTAGATTTTTCCCTGTTGAAGACTAACGATAATTTGTTCTGTATTATCTTAACCATAATGTTCTTTACTGGGCTAGTTGAGCTAACCCTTTTCCTTTTAGTATTTTTCTTCTCAGGAGGCGAGAATGTAGCGAGTACTAGTCGGGGTATGGAATGATGGTTCTAGAAGTTATTTTAGTAGTCCTCACCATTTTTGTAAAATAAAGTATCAATAATTGAAATGAGGACTTATTTAAGTATGGATATTGTTTAGATGATAATATTTGTATTTAAACTCACAGTTTTTATGTTGTATTAATAAAGTTGTAGTTGTTTCTGTATCATGTATTTTGACGACTCAGAATAGGTGTTATATACCTGTTTTGGGGGCGTCACAGATGGACTTGGTATGATGATGACCAGGGATTATTCGGTATAATCATGACCGTAATGTTACAAATGATGTGGTAAAAGTCCTCATTGGTCGTAGTGCATTGATGGACAGTTGTTGGCATGATCATGACCATTGATGAATACACGAATATCCTTGGCCCGTAGTGCATGGATAATTTGTGGTCGTGATACTAATGAATATCCTTGGCCGTAGTGCAGGGATGATGTGGTTTATTTATTAAGCTGAGTCTCAGCGATAAAAGTGATGAAAAACCTTTTAAATCATAGAAGATAGTAGATTTTATTCTCTACTTGACTCTTCTAATGGATTGCTTGTTCCACTGTAGTTAAACTTGATGTTTATTATATTTTATCAGTTTAACACTGTTGAAGGCTAATGATAATTTATTCTGCATTATCTTAGTCATAATATTTCTTATTGTGCTAGTTGAGCTCACTCTTTTTTTCACTGTTCTCTTCAGAAAATGAGAACATAGTCGGGACTAGTCGGGGAATGGGGAACGGAGTGATGGTCTAGATGATAGCATTAGTAGTCCTCACTATTCTGTTAAATAGTGTTATAATAAATGTAACGAGGACTCCATTGAGTGTGGATATTGTCTAGATGACAATAATCTTATTAAAACTCTTAGATTATATTTTATCGTATTTTACACGACTGTTGTATAATAAAGTTGTATTTGATTTTTGTACCATGTATTTGGCGAATCAAGATGGGTGATGTATACCTATTTAGGGGGTGTCACATGCTACCTGATGGCTTTATCTGTTACTATTCACGCCCATCACTTTTGAATAAAAATTTTAGCACATTTCTCACCAACCAAAAGTGGGGCTCGCCATATTTTAAATAAAAACATTTATTTTTGAAACTTCAATAATTCATAATAAATAGCCTTTTTATCAGAAAAATACGAATTTTATATCCATTCCATAGGAAATTGAATTCTCAACAACTTTGTAGAAGAAAGTTTTTCCAAATTCTAAACAGAAAATGCCCGAAATCCACATACGGATGATTTTTAATACCTTCATTCTGATAAAATACCTCAACATTAATTCCATCATTTATAACCACAATAAATATATCCATCATTTATATCCACATAAAATAAATATTTCCTTATCATATAAATCAATAATTAATTATTCACAAATAATATTACAGAATCACAATTATGACAATCAGGTCATTCCCAGGAAAGCAGGGGCTTTCTTATTGGCGCACAATTAGGTAACCAAACCCCTTTCCTAGACAGAAATTTCTTAGACATTGCCAATAATGCTATATAACAGTATTATTCAAATAATATGAATTATTGATCTGATAAAGGAGATAATGTGCAGTGACAATTATTGGAACAATAATAATATAAAATATCAACGTAGCAATTATTGAATCAATAAAATAAAATATTGAACAGTAATTACTGTAGCAATTATTACCGTGTGCTACTGTACAACCATGTGTATTACTGTATTTTAACCTCTGGGTATCCCAACATTGTTAACGGTAACAACTACGCCGTTATTTATAAAAACTCAAACTTGTCGTCGTACGAATATTCGCTGGTAGCAAGAATAATTCACGACCAAACGAATATTCCCCGAAAACAATGAATATTTTATAACCACATGCTTATTTTGCAAAATTTGCACATTTCACCCACAACCAAAGCATTATATCAAATTAACACCTTATTATTCACAATAATAATTAGAGGAAGTTTGATTTTATTCATAAAAAGTTGGGGTCTTACAATAGCCGCTTCTCCCATCAAACCTACATTCTTCTATATTCTTAGTTACATTCTTACATTATTTATTGGGCCTATTTGTGCTTTCTTCTTTTCTTTTACATAAAAATAATTTATAGACCAAAGTGGATCTAGTTACAAATACTCTTGACAAAAAATTATATATATATATATATAAGAAATAATTTATAGTACGTATTTATTATAGATCTTTATAGCTAGGGTACGTATACACCATTTCTATTATCAATTTTAGACATAAATGGATGAGATTAATAAAGTCAAACCTGATCGTCTGCTAACGGACAGTTAAAAATACACATACCATTCGCTACTTCTAACAACGGACACTAATAAGAATTCTTCATCTTTTTTACGCGAATAAGATTTTGACTTTATTAACTAGTGTTTAGAGGTTATTATCCAGAGTTTATGGTTTATTGACTAGGAGTTAATAAGGTTACTAAACCCTAAACACTGGTTAATTAACACTAAATCCTAGTTAATAAAGTCTTAACCTTAGTTTATAAACTTTACATCATAGTTAATTAATCATAAATTCTAGCTAATAAAGTCAATCCATTGCTCGCGTGGAAGCTGATTAGCATTCACTACTATTAGTAGTGGATGAATTGTATCTTTTTAACCGCATACTACTTTTACTAGCGAACGACTTGTTTGCCTTTTTTAATATCGTCCAGTGATGTTTAAAATAGATAATAAAAATAGTGTAACCCTATAATTAAAGATCTATAGTAAGTAAGTGATACAAATCATTTCCATATATATATATATATATATATATGTGTGTGTGTGTGTGTGTGTGTGTGTGTGTCTGTGTGTGTGTGTGTGGTGAGCATATATACTACAATTGACACAACATTTACTAGTTCATTTTTTTCTTTTTTTGGAACATCTTATTAGTCGTAATTTGTAATCGTAGTCAGTATATAAAACTTTGAGTATTTATAATCAGATAATTAAGACATCAATTAGGTATTTCAATGAATTCATGTTCGAGAATTTTCAAAAGTTTTAAAAAGAAAATATTAAAGAAAAATCTTTAAACAATAATCGCTTGAGTGTGTTGTGAATGTAATTTACATATTGTAATCTAATTATAATTTTTTTTTGAATAAATACTACTTAACCTAAATGTTTTGACCCAATAATTACCCCTATCTTTTACAAAAACTCTTGGTGGACAGAAAAATTGAACAGGATCAGGTGTATTTGAATTTCACATATTTGTGTTTGGACCCCTAATAAAAGTAAAAACACAAATATATAAAATTCAAATACACCTTCAGTCTAATTTTTTTGTCCACCTAGAAGAACTCTATCTTTTAGGCACTAAGAAAGTGGGGTTTCAAGTTTTGATCGTTAATGTGACGCCCCAAAAATAGGTATACATCACCCATTCTGAGTCGCCAAATACATGGTACGGAACTTAAATACAAACTTCATTTATACAATACGACAAAATGTAGCTGACATTTTTAACACGGATATTGTCTCATAGACAATATCCAAACTCAAATAGAGTCCTCATTATAATTATTATCACACTATTTCATAGAATAGTGAGGACTACTATAGCCACCATCTTGGACCATCACTCCATTCCCCGACTAGTCCCAACTATATTCTCATTTCCTGAAGATGACAATGAAATCAAAGGGTAAGCTCAACTAGCCCAGTAAAGAATATTATGACTAAGATAATGCAAAATAAATTATCGTTAGCTTTCAACATTGTTAAGTTGATAGAATACAATAGACAACAAGTTTAACTGCAGCGAAATAAACAATCAATTAGAAGAGTCAAGTAGAGCATGATATCTACTATCTTCTATGATTTAAAAGTTCATCATCAATATTTTATCGTTGTAACACAGCTCAATAAATAATCCACATCATCGAATTATCCATGCACTGTGGGCCAATGATATTCGTTAGTATCACATCCATGAATTATACATGCACTACGGGCCAAGGATATTCATTATTATCACATCCACGAATTATCCATGCACTACGGGTCAAGGATATTCATTAGTATCACCAGCGGTCATAATCATGCCAAGAACTGTCCATCAATGCACTACGGGCCAATGCGGAATTTTATCACATCATTTCTAACATTACAGGTCATGATTATACTGATACATAGTCATAATCATACCAATCAACAGTCCATCTATGCACTACGGGCCAAAGATGACTTTCATCACAATATAAACACGAGGATGATAGCGATGATATAAAAATTCAATTAAGTAAGAGCACGGATAAATTTTAAAGATTTATAAACAAATCTATCCCGAGTTCAAGAATGTTCAAATTGTCAACATGATAACTGCTTTGTGGAGTAAAATTCAAGAATAATATTATATCAAAAATAATTTGGACACAAAAGAAATCAATTTTTATCATGAATAGTACCCCGGGTGAATAGTACTTTGAGAATAGTACCCCAGCATGAAAAGATCAAAATTTAACAAGTATGTTTAGAAAAATATTCTTGTGAAACGATACTAGATGAAGCAAAAATTTCAAGGATATTCTACTAATTTCAAGGAGTATAGAAGCAATACTTAACAAAATGAGTATATAATTCAAAATATGAAACGAAATAATATTACTTACATACTACAGAGTATGGAAGAAAATATTATTTCTTACGAATATTGAACAAAAATAATATCCCTTACGACTGTTGAACGAAAATAATATTCCTTAAAAATATTGAACGAAGATAATATTCCTTACGAATATTGAACAAAAATAATATTTCTTACGAATATTGAACAAAAATAATATTTCTTACTAATATTGAACGAAACTAAAATTTCTTATGAATACGAAAAATAATATCGTAGACGAATATGAAATAAATAATACCCCTTACCTTAAAAGGAGAGTATTTCTGGCTGGTATAGCGGAGATATTCTTGAAGAAAACTTGCACTGTTTTTTACACTCAAAACTTCCTTAAACTCTAAAGAAATACACTCAATATTATAGAAGAAGAATTCTCTGATTCTGGTGTGATTTAAATTCTATACTTAGCATCCTATTTATAGGAGAATAGCAAAGTACTATTTAAAAAAATCACGGATGCACAGGGAAAAAAAATTCACGGGCGAAGACGGCTGAAACTTTTAAAAAGTTTGATTTTACTATGCTGCACTATGCAACACTATCCACACATTATGCAGTACTATGCAAATAAAATATAATATATTTTATTTTACATAAAAAACAAAACCTATGTGGCACCCCCAAATCCGAGTTATCTGACTCCCGAGTTTGGTGTTCACGATCCACAATATAATAACATCTAACTACCCATTTAAATATAAATAGGAATACATAACTCATTAACATAAGTTGTTAATACATAAGTCCCAGGTCCACTAACCTTAACATTACAGAAATACCCCTTAGATATACAAAAAGGGTTTACAATACAATACAACATAATAATATTGTTCATCATAACTAATTTATAACTATGCCTTTTCCCTTGTTCTTCTTCGCATCACCTTCTGCAACTTCGTCCCTAGCTGAAAAGTTTTATTTATAGCAAGGGTGAGCAACAAGTTTGCCCCGCAAGTTAAGACATACAATAAAGATATAGAAATCAATATCAAGTCTTCTAACATTCTCCGCAACAATAATTTGATAATGAAAGAGTACAACGCTTTCAAGGTTTTCTACGATATTCAATGAATAATCAAGAATTAATTCTACGAAATAGCAAAGTGGAATGTTTTCCAGATTTATGTTGAGCGATCCGTTGGATCTAGAACTTCAACTTTCTCGGGTATCTATCAAAGATTTACTTTGATACATACGCAGGTGTATCAGATAACCATAAAGATTAAATCATACCCCTCTGCAAGTACTTAGAGCCGGCCAACTCCTTGTACCCGATATTATGCATAATACTTAGGTCGCGCGCAATGGTCGATATACGACTTAAAAATTTTGTTCCATTTATATAAAAGGTTGTTCTTCTCAGTCTCAGAATCAAGATTTTGATTTAACAACGAAATACTATGATTTCAAATTCTATTTACTTATCGATCTAGCCGAAAAAAATGGCATCGATCTATCAATAACAATTGAATTCTCTTCTCGAATTTATCAAGTTCTAATAAATGTGCGTCTAGCCAGAATAATTAGCTAAGACATTTCTCAACATAATTTAATAATAAACAGAAATTATCTGTATTGTCAATTCTATCTTCTACGAATATGAATATCCAACAACAGTTATTCTACAATTGTATATTCTCCGAATCAGTAATTCAATTTGAATTATTAACCATGCACTAACTGCGAATAATCAACAATAAATTCTCTGGACATGGTATAATTAGCAATAATTAACCATTATAATAATTGAATGAATATAACTCAAGGTTGAGTTAGGAAATTTGCCTTCTGCTTTGATTACAGCTACACAATATAATTAACTGCGTTCGTAAGACCTAGAATCAACAATGTCGATCTCACAATTAGCACAATCATTTATAACTTGTAATACTATATTTTACAGTCAAACTTCTCTTAGACACATTACCACATAGCCACATTAGTGTTTATAACCTTATAAACACTTAACAAGTCTAACTAGTTCAGTCTGGTTGGACTTCGGTCCATTCTCGGTGTTCTGGTCACCTTATCCGATAATTAACAAATTGATTTTCAATTAAACTTGTTCTATAAGCTTCAAGATTATTTTAGATAAGTCAAATATCGTTTATAATATTTTTCGGAAACTTTTAATAATTTATAAATAATTATTATAATTTATAATAATTTTTTTAACACTTAAATCATTTTTAAATAATTTAATTATCAAATAATCTTATTATAATTTAATATTTAATAATATAAAAATATTAATAACATACTTGTCAAAATATTAAAGTTATTATTAATAACTTCAAATATTTTTAAATCATTAATATTCTACTTAAATGATTTTTAAAGTAATTAAAATTATTTTTAAATCATCACCATTAATATTTAAATATTAATGAAATTATTATCAAATTATTAAAAGTAATTAATTATAACTTAAAATATTTTTAAAACATTTTTCTCATTTTTAAATGATTTTTAAATGAATAAAATCGTTTTTTAATTTATTTATTTAATATAATAATTAAATAAATCTAATACCATTAATATTAATTATTAATGAAAATTCTCTAAAAATATTAAAAGTCACATTTTATAACTCAAAATATTTTTAAATACATTATTCTTATTTAAAATGATTTTTCATAATATTAAATTATTTTTCTCTAATTTATTTAATACACTAATTAAAGAAATTAAATATCATTAATATTCAAATAATTATAAATATTAATGAAAAATGTCTCAAAAATTAAAAGTTATTTTTCAGAATTTAAAATGATTTTTAAAACAATTTTTAATAATTTTAATAATTTATTTCTATTTTAAATACTTTTTAGAATATTTAGAAATTCAAAAATAATAAAATCGTCGCTATAGGCCTTTAGCGACACAAAGCGTCGTTGTTGGTGTTCTTGAGCTCAAGAACACTGACAGCTTCGCTATCAGCCTGCCTTGTTTGACCAGCTTAAATGCTCGGTTAAAAATCGTTTCTGGGCTAATTTAAGGTTCAATATCGTAGTACACATATAATACTACAACTATCAATCATTAACAGAGTCCTAACATAACAACACAACAAGATCTGACCCTCCAAAATGACTGTCAGACAGCTCTTGGGCTTTCTGGGTAACCCAGAAACCCAGGCAGCTTCAGGGTACTACCTTGAGGCTTGATTATATACATGTTCTGTTCATTAGTTTATTTATTTCTTAGTTCATAGCTATATTTCTCATGTCAAGGAACGTGTATACATTAGCAGAAAATTTTAACACTAACAGAATCAAAATTTATGACTCGGCCAATCTCTGACAAAAACTCGGTTCATACGTTTTCTGGAAATTCCAGAATATCAAAAACAGGCCAAGTGGTCTACTTTGACCACCTGTCACTATCTACTAGCTGTTCATTTATATGATCTAAAGCCATGTAATGAAATAACATATATCAGGCTACAACATGGTTACAAACACAACATCACACAATCGAAAACCTGTCAGATCAAGACCTCACAAATAGTTGTCAGACGCTGTTTCTTACTTTCTGGGTTACCCAGATTTCAGCCGGTCAAGCTCGATCAACGCACTTTGACCATGAATAACACACGATCAAGACATCTAATGGCTATACTAGCACATTAAGATTAAAGACAACATACCAGGCTACAAATCCAACACTTAAAACAACAAAAATCATAAACGAGCAAGGATCTGTGATCACTGACATTAGGTTGTCAGACCACTTTTCGAGCTCAAGAACAGTTTTGAGAAAAATTAATTTTTACCGACTTTGATGCTATGGATCTATGATGGATCATCATAGATCATCTAAAAACAACTTCTAACATAAATCTAAACACATAAACACAAAATCTTTCTTTGCATACAAGATCAAAGATGAGTTTGGGTTTATACCTGTCTTGTCCAAATCTTGATCTTGATCTTCCTAAACGGAACTTGATGTTCTAGGAGGCTACTTAGTGACTGATTTACTTAAGAATTTCGGAGGTTGGGAGAGAGAGAGAGAGTTTGTTGAGTAAGATAACAACTTAGCCAACTTTAGTAACTTTTTCTCTCTTAATCTCTTATAATCATTTGGTGCAATGAATCTAAGCATGCTAGGTGTCCATTTGGATAAGATTGGAGCTTATTTCTAGCAAATGAGATAAACCTTAAGTGATAACTCATTAGATTTACAAACCTTTTTACTAAACATCTAAGAAAAAGGTATTTCCGGACTTTGTACATGTAATTTTAATGGCATACTTGGAATTTACCAAACCCTTAGGGTTTTAACCCTAAGGTTCTAATCCTTAGGTTTTACACCCTTAACTTCTAGGATTTTCTAAATTAGGACTTTAAAAATAGAAAATCAAGATTTCAAAAATATAATTAGTGTTTCCTAATTATATTACAGGTTTACTAAACACATTAATGTTTACTAATCACTTTAGGGCTTACTAATTAGGATTAGGGTTTCTTAATTAGGGTTTAGGATTCCCAAATTAAATTTTAGGGTTTCCCGACTTTAGATTAGGGTTCCTAACTACGCGTTAGGATTTCTAATCTTGATATTAGTGTTTCTAATCCCTTACTAGGGTTTACTAATATTGTACCCTAACCGATCAATCATTGATCAATAATATCATACAGTACAAACACGCACTCATCAATATAATTATTTTAATTATATTTTCTATCGAATCCCGTTCCAGAAATTAGGGTTAGGGTTTCTATTCTCCGTTAAGCACAACTCTACTTTAATTTATTAGTCAATACACAAATTGACTTTCTCGAGACTTGTATCACAGATACTTGTCACAAAATTGATAATTAATATTAATATTAAATAAAAAAAATTATTCGCAAATTTTTTGATTATTCGAAATCTCGAGTTATCACAACCTATATATATAATAAAAGTAACTCCCATGAATCCCCCCGTGACAATTATATATATATATATAACAAAACTGAGATAATTTTCTATCGATAGTTTTGAAAATGGGTAAGTGGGTTCCATATAATAAGCCAAATTTACAACAAATACTTCATAAAAATCTCATCTATTTATCTCAATTCACTTGGCTTTACTAAACACATTTTTAATAACATTTATTCATCATTAATATTATAACTCACAATCTTAACAACCAGATCATTTCCAAAAAAAGGGCTTTTCGATAAGGATTTCTCCTTATTGGCGCGCAATTAGGTGACCAAACCCCTTTCTTCGACATAACTTTCTAGACATCGTCAATAATGTAAATAATAATATGAATAATTTTTTCGTCTCAATTATTGAATTAATAATATAAATATTGTGACAATAACTGAATCAATAATGTGAGATAATATGCAACAATTACTGTGGCAATAATTGAATATAACTGAGTGACTTTTCACGTAAGAATCAATAATCAAAGATAATGTACAATACCGTGTGCTACTATGCAACCACACGTATTACTATACTTTTATCACCGCATATTTAAACAGTTAACGGTAAAACTTTTGCCGTTATTTTTATAAAAATTTAAGTATGTCGTTTTTTAACTCTGACAGTAATTCCGTTGTGGGGTCCACCAATAATTGTGTTGTCGTACTAATAGTTCCTGATAAAACGAATATTTCTTGACCAATCGAATATTTTATGACAACTTGCTTACTTTGCAAAATTCGTAAATATTACCCACAACTATAACATTATATCAAATCCACACCATAATATTCAAAATGATATTTAGAGAAAAAATTAATCTTTATTCATAAAAGTTGGGGTCTTACAGTTAACGTGTTTTATTTTTTGTGCGTTGCCTCGTGTCCGTATCTATATGTTGGTCCCAAATGCATAATTTTTAGATAAGAATAAGAGTTAAATTCATTTTGTATTTCTAAGCTTACCATATTTTGAATATTACATCCTATACTTTAAAACGTTATATTTTGCATCCCGTACTTTTAGCGAACTAACACTAACACTCTTTGACCCAAAACACCTTCTCGACGGATTTTGGGTTATAGGATGTTATGTACTGGTTTGTTAAAAGTGTGAAATGAAAAATATAAGACCCCAAATTTTATGAAATAAAATTATTTATTTTTTCTTATAAATATCATTCTAAATAGTAAGTTGATAATTTAATAAATGTTATAGTTATAGGTGATGTGTGCAAATTTTACAAAGTAAACAAGTTGTCATAAATTAAATATTCGTTGTGTAAGGGAATATTCGTTTAGTCGGGGAATATTCATACGACATCGCAATTATTGGTGGACTCCACAACAGAATAACTGTCGGATATAAAAAGCGACAAAAATAACTTTTTTTAAAAAAAACGGGAAAACTTTTACCGTTAAACTGTTGAAATATATCTTGTGATAAAAGTACAGTAATACCCGTTGTTGCACAGTAGCACACGGTATTTCACAGTATCTCTGATTATTGATACTTACTTAAGAAGTCACTCAGTTTCATTCAATAATTGTCACAAGCGTTGTTGTATAGTATCTCATATTCAATTATTTCATAGTAACATCTGCATAATATTTTATATTATTAAATCAATAATTTTCACGACATAGTAACTCATATTATTGAAATGATATTATTAGATAAATATTATTGACAATCCCTAGAAAGTTATGTCGATGAAAGGAGTTATGTTATCTAATTGCGCGCCAATAAGGAAAATTCTTATCGGAAAACCCCTTCCTTGTTGGAAACGATCTGATTGTCAATATTGAAATATAAAATATTAATGGTGAATAATTATAGAAAAGATTAAAGATTTTGTTGATTAAAGATAAGTGAATTACAAAAGTTAAGGGGGAATAATGTGAATTTGGAAAACTTTAGGGGTACCAAAGTGTAATAAGTCGACAAATCCATGTGAACTTAAATCAATCAATCAGAGAAGAGATGATTGATTTTCAACCATAATTGCAGCGGAATCAACAATCTATTAGAAGAATCAAGTAGAACATAATATCTACTATATCCTCCAAATTAAAAGTTCATGATTAATATTTCATTCATGTAATACTCATTAACAGTTTTTTGTCGTAACCAAGACAAAAAGAACTTTCATCACATGTCTTCAACTGAACCATAAAGAAATTATGTTTGGTGTGTTGCCACTATCATACATGATATCTAACCACATACAAATTCGTGTTATCATAAGATATGATTGTGCGCATCAACTTGCTGACTATATTTATGAGCATTATCTATATAATCTTGAAGTATGGTTGGAATATAATTCTCAGTTTGAGACAATGTAGATAATTATATGGCAAGAAGATACACATCATTGGAATGAACATGATAGTAATATTCTCGTTATTATTTGGAGTCTATTAGGTCAACCAAGGTTAATTCTCAAGTCCTATGATATCTATTATAACTTAGATGTATGACATCCCATGTATGAAAGTTTCCTTGAGTATTTTTCAAAGATTTTAATTCATAAAAAGTTATTGTTTATACATTTATGTAAAGTAGGTTTGGAGTGTGAATACCAGTATTTGTATTGAAACTCACATCTTATGTGTTGTCGTATTTTACACGAAAATTTAATAGTTGTAAATAGGAAGATTTGTATTTGGATTCTGTACCGTGTATTTAGCGACTCAAAATGTATTGTGTGGACCTATTTTGAAGACGTCACACAAAATGTGTCACATTTTAAAATATATAATGCAATATGCAAAATATAATATACTTAATGGATGCAAAGTGCATTTATCTCTAAGAATAAATAAATATCACAAATAAACAGATAAATATTATTAAGAAATTAGAAAAAAACATGAATTTCATAATGCTAATCCAATGTGGCTAAGAAGTGATGATTTATAAAGTTAACCAAATTAAATTTGTGTGCGCGCGCGCGCGCGCGCCTAATACGGTCAACATTCATATAACAAATAAAGCTTTTGTAGATAGAGCCGACCATTTGAAAAGGGCAATGGGTCCTACTTCCGTTCATATCCTTTGTACAAAGATCAAGTGAGGTGTGCTTAATTAGCTACAAAATCATGTGTACCAAATCAAGGTAATTATTATCTTTGACCTACAAAACTTTCTTTCCTAGGAAGGCATGTCTGCCACGTGATACTCTCACAACAATATTGTTAATAAATGAAGAAAATTGTGTTTTTGATATTTCAACGTAATATTTTTTTTATCTGAGAAAAAATTGGATTCTATCTTCATATGCGAGCGCACTATATAAAAATATTAAAAATTTATGTGAAAATAATATTCTCTTAATATATACATATACACACATACATATTACCGTTGACCCCTAAAACGCTTTTTTAATCACATATTTATACTATCATTTAAGTCCTTAATTGTTTTAAAAATGATATAAATTAAATTATTATTTATTTCAATAAGATTAGAGGAACATGCATATATAATGGAGTAGAATTGATATGACATTAAGATAGTTATAAAATATTTTAATTTGACTTCATATATTAAAAAAATTATAAAATTTAGCAAATAAATAAAGGGAATTGGTTTCTACATAAGTAAAATTTGATATTTTCACAAAGTCTCTCAGCTCTCATATGATTGTGGGACCCATTTATTATTCATGTGAGAGAAATCTCGTGAAACTATTATCAATTTCTTAAATAAAAGTTTTAAATCGATACTTCGGATTATTTCCATAAAAAGTGATTATAAAAAAATTTGATTATCAAAAAGTTTGTTTCTTAATTTCTAGTCATGTCGATCTGCCACGTGAAACTCTTCTCCTTTGGTTGGCATATCTATCTAGATTATCAAAGGTTGCTATGAAAATCTAGCAAAAGGGCTCCTCTTATGCACGCCATAGGAAAAACCTTGGACAAACATAACATTAATAATGAAATTTTAGGGTTTTGAAAACCATTTTGGTTTTACAAATGAGTAGAAATCCATTGTCAAAACCAAATGGTTGTAAAAAAAATATATTTATGGTAAACCATAAGACTTTAACTTGTTAATATATAGCATGAAAAAGAAAAGGGTGGGGTGGGGTGGGGTGGGGTTATATATACCATGAATTAGAGTATGTTTGAGATTGCTTAAAAATGTGGTTAGTAATTTGATTATTATTTTTGCTTATGCAGGTTTACTAGGTTGTCATATTATATTTGCTAGGTTGTTTACAAATTATTTGAAATGTCAATAGTTAATTTGTGTTACTTAAATTTGAAATGCCCATATTTTGTTTCTACATATGAATGTTGTTACTTTTAATATGTAAATATTATTAAGGACCATTATTTTATATATTAGTAAATTCGAAATATCATTATATTTTTTTTATTATACAAGTAACTTTATTTCAGATGACTTATAACAAACGCTCCATAATGAATTACAAATAAAGTAGCTTGATTTACTAATTAAGTTAAATAACCAAATACCATATCAAACAATACATTTCGCAAATACGAGACAAGCTGCATGTCAGCCTCACAGCCACAACCTTGAAGGAAAGTTCGTGAATTGGTATTTATAAAACAAACAAAAAATACGAATAAAAAACTTATAATGTGCGGATATATCCACATAATTTGTGTAATAACTGGAAAAACAAATCTGAATATAATCTTATAATCTAATTCTAATATTTATATTGTCATCCATGGATTAAATAATACATATATATGTTGGTTCAAAATTTTGGAGCTTTCCATTAATTAATTAAAAAAAAACAAAAGAGGGAATAAACAAGGAAAATAATATAAAAAATATATATGGATAGTGGGAATTAAGTTGATTGGGCTTGGGAAAAGAATAAAAAAATTCTCCAAATCTCCAATCACTGCCGACAAAGCTCTCAAGAAATGAAAAGCAGTCTTCTCTTTTTAGATAGTGAAAGAAAAAGGGAAAAGTTGCAAAGCATTCAAACCTGCAAGCTTGGAAATTATCGTAATATTATATGTATATATATAAAGATAGTGTGTAAAATTAGTATCTTATATAGTACCATTTAATAGCAACGTGCATCATTCCAGGTAACTAATTTCGGAAACAATTAGAGATTTTATGATTAATAATATATATTATGATAAATAATAATTACACAATTCAAATATATTAATTCTCTCTTAAATGTATCTACATAGTGTATTGTTTGTGAAAAGTCTAAAATTTGAGTTTTACATGCAATTCTTATATAACTTATTATCATAATATATATTATATTTATAATTATATATATTTAGAGAGGTAGAGAGAGATCTAAAGAGAGGCGTGGATTGATTCTTTGAGGGGAGGGGAGGGGAGGGGAGGGGGGGTGACAATCTTTCTCTATCACGAATCTCACGTAAAACTATAGTATAATAGGGGCATCTCTTTAACTTTGGTGCAAATATTATATAATATTATCATTAATAATAAATAAATACAAAAAAGAATGATTCATCCATGCTTTAGCTACTAAATATTTTTTGTATTTTGGTGGAACATTTTAGTAGGTTTAATTAAAAAGTATATATATATATATATATAGTGGTGTAATTATAAGATATAAAATATGGAGAAAAGCTAGAATTAAGAATGAAAAGATTTGATTAATAAAAGAAATAATGTGTTTTAATTAGGAAGATTCGTAATATATACGTAATATATGCACATGTAATGTAACGGACAATTTTGGTTAATGGTAAAACACAATATAATAAGTCATAGCCTCAGACCTCGATCTATAAATTTCAAGTCTTCATTCTATTCTATTGCCATCTCCTCTCTCTCTCTCTCTCTCGTATTTTTCTCTCTCATGTTTTAATTAATTGTGTGTAGAAAGTAAAAGTACGGATTAAGAGGAGAAGATCAGTATGAAGGTGAAGACCAGTTCTCTCTTTTTAATTATATATCATCTTTCTCTGTTTGGCATTGTTTTTTAGTGTGCATGGATACATTTCTCGTGTGTGTATATCAAATATATACATGTGTGAGTAATTGATCGATGGGATGAATATATAGACGAGGAATTAATGATAGATAAAGGGGTGGAAATGAAAAGAAAAGGGATGTGCCTGGCTCCCTGTATGCCACACGTAGAGACCAATCTTGCATATTGATTGCCTTTCGCGGGTGGCATGCCGGGAGCCAAGCATGTCTATACTCCGTCTCATCTCCAATCTCCTATTTCTTCCTAATATGTCTTTTTCGTTTATATTCATTTTTTTAGATTGTGTTATTTTTCTTTATTTCTTTGCGTGAATCTTTCTTAATTGATCATATATATGTACGTACGTATGTATCATCTCTCTCTATATATATATGTTCATGTCTTTGTGTGAATCATTTTTGATTATATATATATATGGGTTTCATCCACAACAACCGGTTGCTATAGAACAATCTTCTATTTCTTCTTAATATATATGTATATATTATATGTCTTTTTCGTTTTAATTCATTTTTTTAGATTGTGTTATTTTTCTTTATTTCTTTGTGTGAAACTTTCTTGATTGTATATATGTACGTATTTATGTATGTATCATCTCTCTCTAGATCTCTCTCTATATATATATGTTCATGTTAATGGAGTACTAGTTAATGTTATTTTTCTTCATATCTTTGTGTGAATATTTTTGATTATATATATATATATATATATATATATATATATATATATATATATAGTATGTATTGTTTTTCTTGTAATTTTCATTTATTTTGATTGATACCTTGGGGTTTTAGTTATAACTCTATCAAATTTTCATTTTGAGGTAGCTAGGTAGGGGGTGAGTTTTCATGTTTTCTTGGTTATGATTTTAATTTGGGTTTATATGCACTGCCTGGCCCCTTCTCGTTTCCTTTTTCTCTTTTTAAGATATCCTTCTCGTTTTTCTCTTCAACTTTTCCGGGCTTGGTTATTATGATTTTTTGGTTAATTTGCACACCTGTCTTACCATATGATTTATCCATTTATTTATACGATTTATTTATTTCAATCCAGCAAGCATATATATATATATATATATATATATATGCATTTTATTAATGACAATATTTTATTTCAAGAAACCAAATATTATGTACTAAAATATTTTACAGCTAGACAAGTAATTAATTTTGGTTTTTAAAAGTATGTATTTTTTTTCCTTTATACAAATATTGAAATATCTATTCATTAATTATGTTTTTCTTTGTTCAAATATTTTTAACTATCTACAAACGCATGTTATCTATACTCTCTTGACGTAATGTAAATGTGATGATATGTATTTTTTTAATTGTATATATAATTTCTAATTGTGCATGTTTTAGTTCTATATATACATTTGCATGATGCATTTTTCTCTAGCTTGCCACAATAATTATTAACCTCATTATATATATATATAATATTCCAAATAAAACATATAGAATTAAGGATGTTGAATAAATCATTAATTCATTATCATCTCTCTAGACTCTAAAATCATTAGATTAATCTTAAAACTAAACTTAACTGTCCAAATTAACTCTTACCTTTTTTTACCTCTATATATCCCTCACACATATTCAAACAACTTTTGTGGGTTATATTGATATAAATAATGCTTATTTTTATTAATATTATATATCCTAAGAAAGTACTACTAATTTTATCTCTTTAACTTTTAATTTTCATTTACTATTAAAGGAGAATGATATTTTGCTAAAATAAAAATAAACAAAATTTCTAACGTAAATAAATAAAATTAACCGCTCACACATAAAATAATATTTTATTACATTACTTGCGCATGAATAATAAAAATTCACGCGTTAAAATTAAATATCACTCCCCCTATTAATTACAGCTTCTAATTAATTAAAAACTTATCAAATCTCCTCAAAAAGAAAAAAGAAAAATCCTCTCATAACATTCATTTTATCTCTCCTCTCTCTCTCTAAAATGAAAAGGATTATATGTCAGGTTAAGCAGCTTTAATATATTCTCTTCATTTCCAAAAAGAAATAAAATAAAATATAAATAAATAAATAAAGGAATTTTTAGTATTTGATGGAACAAATTCCCATCAACACATGTTTTGCCTCTGATTCCTTTATCGTGCGTGCTAGTTACCCCTTTCCTGAAACTCTCCCGTCATTATATTCTTCGTAGTTAATGGGTCCTACTTTTATACGAAAGTAATTACGTAAAAATATTAAAATTTTATATTATAAAAATAAACTCACCTTAATTATAATTTATAATAACTAATAATTTTCATTTTTTTCTTTATTTGTTCTAAACTAATTAATGGTCTAATTAATTACATAATTATAATCATGCATGGCGCACTTAATTCTCTTTCAAACTGGTGTATAGTTTATTTGTAAAACGTAACTTAATAGATACATCTAATTAATAATTACCCACCTCAAATCATTTAATTTTTTCTTAAACTATCTACATATATACCATGATGTTATTAGATTGTGTAAAATTCTAACCTTATTAAAGATATCATACAATTTAATTTTTGAAGTCAAACGACGGCATATTAAATTTTAAAATTAATATGACTTGTATAAGTTTATAATGAAATAAATTTTGTGATTATTAATTTTGTTATATACTATATAATTATAATAATTATATCAATTAAAATTAAATAAATTCATATTAATTTAAAATTTAATATATCATCATTTTACTTAATAATGAGTTGTTTTTGTCTTATTAAGATTTCAAAAAAATAAAAAATAAAAATCAAATTATGCAGGATTCTAGTTCTAAGAACCCATGCATAAATTAAAGAACGCAAGTAAAAACTTAATTAAAAAAAAGAAAATTTATATTATATTTTCACATGAAAATCATTGCTATAAATTTTATAATAATGTTTTTTTTACCGTCGTTATACATTTATATCGATACTTTTCATGTAAAAATATCAATTTCTAAAAAAAATGAAGTTCCCTCTCATTAGATCGTAGGTCGTCTCGCGTTTTAGTTAAAAGGTGAAGACTGAGCTGTTGATAAAGATTCCTGAAAATTCCTTAGGCCCCTAATCTGTCCAGTCAAAGCTCAGCACCGCGATGCCCGGAAGTTAAATTATGAAAGAATCCTATTTTATGATTTATTTATTTTCTGTAGAAAATAATATATATTACGAATGTTTACGTCGATTTTAGAGTTTGAAATAAATATTTGGTCAAATTTCAAGTTCGAATCAAATTAAATTCATCCAAACAATGTCTTACTTGGGTTAAATCTCAAGTCCGAATCGAGTCAGTTTGGAGATGTGTAATAAGTGAAACTCTTTTATAATTCTAACGAATCTAATATATGGATAAATTTCACAATTATAATTCAACATAAATATATCACAGTACACAACAAAATTCTTTTTCCATTATATATATCATTTTCATTTCCATCTAGCTCATATATTATAGTAGCTCTTCTAGGTGGACATGAGTGTATTTGAACTTCACCTATTTATATTTTTACCCACTATTAGGGGTCAAAAATATAATTTAATAAAATTCAAATACACACATGTTGAATTTTCATGTCTTCATAGAAATTTTGTTATTATAGTGAGCTTTATAAATAAAAGGAGCTGATATTTTCATATAATTCCTCTTATATAAATTGTGAATGGATCTGATCTCCATATGAAAGAGACTCACGAGTATAAATGTTTGTTTGAGTTTGGCTTATTCACGAGTTGGGGCCTGACACTTTAGTAGTCGCGCCGTACAATTAGTTCACCTAAAATCTTAAATTATCTGTATTATTTCCTCCGTTCCACAAAGATAATTTCATTTATAAATTTAAAATATATATTTTTGTTTTATGTTTATTACTAAATATAATTAATATTTAATTTTGTAGTGGTGGCATAATAATAAAATTATTTTATTATATGTGACTATGTAAGATTTAACAAGCTCAGACACTCAATTCTCGCTATTTCTTTCCGTCCGTAACATATCTTGACCAAGCTTCATATGCGGGCGGCCCAAAGAACTAGTTAACAACGTCACAATTTTAATGGACTGATTGGCTAAATTTTCAATTGGGTTTTGAACCGTCGTATTGTACGTATTTTAAAATATTAAATAGGTGTTAATGAGTTTAGAATTGCTAAACTCTACTTTAGAAAAAGAGTAATGTTATGTACACAAATTATTTTATAAATTGCTGATTTGGCATACTCCACCTCAGCATATTGATCAACAAATTGTTTCGATGTAGTCTTCGGCCCCACACAATACGCTGAGGTGGAGTATGTCACATCAGCAGTTTGTAAAATATTTGTAGAATAGTTTGTCTCTTTAGCATTATTCTTAGAAAAATATATGTAACACCACTAATACATAATAATGATTGTTATATTTTTCTTAATCTATAATAGTATTATTTTACTTCTTGAAATATCTTAATTTATGGAGTAATTGTTTACCGGTGCTGCGATTCAAGAAAATGAACAGTTTGATGCGATTTTGATATAACATTTTTATTAATCGAAACTGGTGTGATACGATTTTAGTACAACTTCTTTTAAGATCAGTGTGGTACTAAATTATTTGATAACCGCTATCGCACCGCACCATATGTAATCCTTTTATTTGATAAAAATAATTTTATATTGACCTTTTGAAGTCTATTTATAAAATTTTTAAATAATTTATGACATAGTCTATTAAACCTACCCAACTAATGTTATGATCTCACATTATTTGAGATAAATTTTGAGACTAAAAATTTGAGAACTTTATTATTATTTTTTAAAAAGGTAATATTTCATTAACATAGATCAGAGACCAACACATCAACAAGAAAATAGGGAGGAGATTGACCCCAAACCTCCTTATCAGACTTAGAACCGGTTGCTGGTGCAAGAGCATGCCCTATCTGGTTCGCTAATCTTCTTACAAACACAAACCGACAACTGTCCTTGGTCGGGGATTCACAATCTTCCACTATTAAGCCAAAGTAAGATAAATCCTCCTGAGTACATGTAATCGCTTGGATTACCAACTGTGCATCAGATTTTAAAATCACATTATTGAGTCCCAAGATCTTCAACGAACCCCAATTGCTTCCGTAATCGTAGCATCCAACGGACCATCAACTATACCATTCTTGGTTGTCAACATGGACCCTTCAACATTCATTACCACACTGCCATTAGGACTGAGCAAAAAACGGATATAACCGAATTACCGAATCGAACCGAAATAATTTAACTGAAATTTTCTGATAATTCGGTTATTTTTAACAATTCGGTTATATCCGATTTTTTTTTACGGTTTTCGGTTAGTTTATACGGATATTAGTTTTAGGTTATTTGATTTAACCGAATAACCGAATAACAGTCGGTTTTTTTTTACACTTCGTGCATAGAAATTAAAAATAGACTAAATAGTTACGTAGAGAGAGAGTACATTATAAATGGTCAAAAGACTCAAATGGAACCCAGTTCTCTTTTTCTCTCTAAAATCCTCCCCTTTTCTCTCTCTAAAATCCCAAACAGTTCTCTTTTTCTCTCTTTTGCTCGGTTGAATCTCACTTGCTCAGTTGCTCTTACCGGAAACTCTCTAGCCCAGATCCGGTTTGAATCGATGTAGTCTGTACTATTCTGGGTACCTTGAAAGCGGCGAAGGCTCTGCCGAGAGAGAACTAGAAGTCGGCACCGGCGACCCCTCCGGCGACCTTAATACAGATCAGGTTTGAGGTTTGTACATGCTGAATACAAGAGCTTAGAGAAGTTGTGATTTTCCCCCATTAATCCATCGCTCAAATTTTGTTTTATTTTTTTCTGGTTATGCATCTTCATCAGAAAAATGGCGACGTTACTGCGAGAGCCATGGGAAATTGGTTGTATCGGATAATTGGTTGTGGGTGTACTTTCTTCAGAATCAGTAAGAGCCATGGGATTCTATCTTCTTCGCTGAAACCAATTTGCGCTCGGGATATCATCTTCAGTGTGATTTCCCCAATTTCCCTTCTTTTAATTCAATTTTACTGTATAGATGATATTAAGTAATTAATGTTTCCCTAAGTTAATATTTATGCTTCCATTACAAAAACAACAAATTTTGTAACATATGTGGAAAGGGTAGACACGAAAAATTTAACTTGGACGAAATCAATTAAGCTAGCAGTCATTGTGCAATACAGCACTAGCAGTAGACATTTCGGTTATTAACCGAATAGCTTATTCGGTTTTTCGGTTATTCGGTTTTTCGGTTTTTCGGTTAGTAGACATTTCAGTTATTTGTTCGGATAGCTAAAATAGGACATTTTCGGGTATCGGTTATAACCGAATTTCTTGTTCGGTTCGGTTAATAACCGAATGCTCACCCCTAACTGCCATAACCAATACGCCTAACGTGACCAAAAAGAGCTATATCAGTACATTACATTTATATGTACCTATAACTGGCTTCTTTCAAGTCGAGTTAGCATCAACAGCATGTGCTTCACTGTGACTGATAATAATCTGAGCGTTCCTCCACTGCTCATGCAATGAATATGCCATATAAATCTCATCAATTATTTAAAATTGTTGTAATCCATATAGGTTGTGAACATAATAAAATTTATAATTGTAATAACTAAAATTAAATGGATTTATATTTTAATTTAAAGTTTAAAGTGTCAATATTATAGTACTATTTTTTAGAAGAGTGTAAATTTGATAACGTGACAATTTATACACGAGTTGGGTAAAGATCATGACACATAAATAAAATATGAATAATTTTTTTAAAATAAATATTTCATTCATATTAACCTTTATTTTAGGTGTTAATGTTATTAATTAATCTAATCGAGCTGGATTTGATTACTGATTTAAAATAAACATACACACGTGTTTAATCATTTATAACGCCACCAAAAACCAAAGACTTTTTTATGATTATATAATTTTGGATCAATAAAATAATGAGTTAGTTTCCACATATAACTAACATGAACAAGTTAGTACTCTTAGACAAAACATAAAAGAATAAAAAAAAAACCCAACAACTAGGTAGAATCCTAAAATGACAACTCAAAAAAGGACCATCAAAATTCCACTTCAATTTTTTAGTAATCTTATTATACAATATATATATATATATATATATATATATATATATATATATATATTATGAGTAATGATAGTATTTATTATGGATTAAAAATAAGCATACACTATTTATACCATCATTTTCTAATATCAACGACCGAGATTAGATAGGGGAAGCGGCGTTCGCTAGTATTACTAGTGGACATAGCGTTTACAAAAATACCTCTAAAGTTAACTACGACAAAAGTAAAAAAAACCAACAACTCGTCTACTAGTTTGCTAGTAATACTAGCAGACGCATATCAATTCCATCACTGCACATTTATTAATTAGGGTTGAGGGTTAATTAATCATGATTTAGAGTTTATTGACTAGGGTTTAAGATTTATTAGCCAGAGTTTATTAATTACAGGTTAATAAGTTTAATAAACCCTAAACACAGTCAAAAAGGAGTTGGTAAACCCTAAATCCTTGTTAATAAACCTTAAACTCAAGTTTATATATAAACTCTAAACCATAATTAATAAAGTCTAAACCCTAGTTAATAAATTCAAACTCTTATTCTGATTAGCGTCTGCTACTATTAATAGTGAATGTCGATTTTGTAGTTTTTAAGCATGGTTGTAAGACCCCAAATTTTACAAAATAAAGTATTCAGTTTTTCTTATAATTACTATTCGGTAAATGGTTAAATTGATAAAAGTTTAAAGTTATGGGTTAAATGTGTAAATATTTTAAATAAGCAAGTGATTATAAAATATTCATTGTTGTCGGGGAATATTCGTTTGGTCGTGGAATAATCTTTCTGTCGGGGAATATTCGTACGACGGCGCAGTCTTTTGTGGGCCCCATAACGGAAAGCAATTGGATGAAGAAAACGATAAGTATGAGTTGTATATAAATAACGACGTTGTTATTACCGTTAATACTGTTGAAATACTCGGTGGTTAAAACACAGTAGCACATAGTATTGCACCAATTATTGATTCTTACGTAAGAAGGCACTACTCAATAATTGTTACAGTAATTACTGTTCAATATTTTATTTTATTGATTCAATAATTGCTACGTTGATATTTTATATTACTGTTGTTTCAATAATTGTCACTACACAGTATTTTCCATTATCGGAGCAATAATTCATATTATCTGAATAATATTATTAGATAATATTATTAGATAATATTATTAGATAATATTATTGGATAATATTATTGACAATGTCTAGAAAGTTCTGTCTAAGAAGAGGTTTGGTCACCTAATTGCGCGTCAGTAAGGAAAAATCCTTATTGGAAAGCCCCCTCTTTTCTGGGAACGGTCTGGTTGTCATTATTGTGATTCTGTAATATTATTTATGAATAATTAATTATTAATTTATATGATGAGAAAAATATTGATTTTATGTGGATATAGATGGAGAAAATTTTTAAAGTGACAATTGTTAAAAATTGATATTTTATCTTTTCTAATAAAATAATATTTTATTATATAATATAATAATGGTGATATTTTTTACAATGAATGTGGGATATATGAGTATATGAGGAGAAAGAGTATTTTTGTTGTATTAAATGATTAACACATATTTTGTGTGTCGGTGGACCCCATTTCTTGACTGAAATTTGATTATAGCCTGTAAAATCGTTCGTTTGTGGATTTTGGTCAATTTCTATTTGGAATTTGGAAAAACTTTCTTTTGCAAAGTTGTAGAGAATGGAATTTCCTATGGAAAAGACATGAGGTTCGAATTTTTCTGATAAAAGGACTATTTATTGCTCAATTTTGACTTTTTAAAGTCAAATTGACCATTTTTAAAATTTATCTTTTTACTTTTTTTGCTAAAATATAGGTGAAGAGATTATAACCAAAAGAAAGTATATACAATTTATTACTAATTCTAATTTTTATAATTTTAGAAATATATTTATATATGTTTAATTATTAATTCTAAAAATAGTCAATTTGACTTTAAAAAGTCAAAACTGAGCAGTTAATTTGGGACGGAGGGAGTATGAATTATTGAAGTTCTGAAGTTCCGAAATAATTGATTTTTAGAAGTTTTAAATATTTATTTTAACAAAAATGTTTTTTGTGATTTTGGTGGGTTGGTGGCTGATGTCTAGACCAAAAAAGTGGGCTAAGGAAAATTTATATAAATATATTAATATTTTATTAAATTTTCTACTTTGGTGTTCTAAGCAATTTCTTATAAATAGGGTGCTTAGGTTAGAATTGAAAATCACACCAGAAACTGAAGTTTTCTCTCTCTATAATATCGATCATATTTTTGTGAGTATTTAGATATCTTGAGTGTTGCTATACGGTGCAAGTTTCTTCAACACTATATCCAGTATTCAACTCAGAAGTACTGTCTTTTTGAGGTAAGAGATAGTAAGGGATTGTAAGGGATGATAAGTGATAGTAAGGGATGCTATTTTCTTCATAATGATCTTATTCTTTCAATATTATTATACCGAAATATTGGTATGGATTTAATTGTGAAATTTCTACCTTTTTTATGTTGGGGTTACTATTCACGTATACAACGCTATTCACGTATACGGCACTATTTATGTATATGGCACTATTTACGTATATGACATTATTTACGTATACGGTACTATATAGAAATACGGAGTATTATTCACGAGTTACTATTCACGAGTTACTAGTTACGAGTTACTATTCATGACAAAATTAGTTTCTTTTTCAGACCAAATTATCGTTGATTTATGAATATTGCTCTTGAAATTAAATGCAGTTGTTGATCATATTATTTTTATTATCATACATAACATTTTTATAACCCTAATGATGATATTTCTCTTTGACTTGAGTGTAAAGATGGGTAGATTATTGGTATGATCGTGACTATGGGTTCTTTTTGGCCAGTAGTGCAAAGATGAATTGTTGACTGATATGATCATGACCATTGAATTTATAAGTGAATATCTTTAACTTAAGTGCAAAGGTGAATTGATCAACATGGTTATAATTATTGTTTATATAAATTTTGAAATGATTATATATTTCTTTGGGATATTAATATCGTTGGCATGTAGTACAAAGATGACCTGTTGTTGAATATCTTTGGCCCGTAGTGCAAAGATGACCTGTTGTTGAATATCTTTGGCATGTAGTGCAAAGATGAATTATTGATGAATATCTTTGGTCCGTAGCGCAAAGATGAATTTATTAGTATGATTATGAACACGAACTGTGATTTGGTATAACCATGATCTTTGATATTTTAGGTAAAGACAGGTGATAAAAATTACATTCGTCCTGGATGAGAAGAGGAATTTAAAACCATAAGTATGATTATGAGTTATTCATATGATTGTGGACCAGAACTATTGATTGATATTATAGGGATAAAACATTGTTGGTGGACTTTTTGTTAGTTTATGTCCTAGAGGCCAATTATTTGATATAATTGATTAACATTTTGATATTATATTTGATTAAATAAATGAATGATTTTATTATGGTTTTATTTACGGCGTTATATAAATGTTAACATAATAAAATTCCTTAGAATAGTGATATAATTTATATAGTTTCAAGTACGTGACTTGAACATGAGATTATATAATTACAATTAGTATCATTGCTCTTAAATGTCCCTAGTCGAGTACCATTGTTGATAGGACAACAATGATGCATTGAGACTAGTATGTGGATTGACTGATGACCAAATCTCATTGGTCATAAATATGTGAGATATTAAGTCAATGCATAGGTATGTGTTAGAGAACGATGTACTGGACAGACCCACTATGAGAATTCTATGTGGAGCATCGAAGTGTCATTGGCGATTCTCATAGTGACAATGATGTAATAGTCCTCCGACCTGAAAATCACTATATTTCTACACTAGAATTTATGTACTTTGATATCATCAAATGTCACCTTTAATAGGGTGGACTATAAAGGTAATTATTGGGTACATCATGAATCGTGTGAGGAATATGAGTAATCTAGATGGAATTTAACCATCCTATATATTAGGGGTGATATCCATAGACCTCTTGATTGAGTAGGACTATGAAATGCATGACCATGCTCAAATATTGATTTGTTTCATATAGTTTACTCATTGATCAAGAAAACTCAGATTAAATTATGAAGAGTATGACACATTCCATGACTCGAGTTTAATCTAGGATATTAAGATTAAAAGGATTAAATTATATTGAAACATTGGTCACGAAAAAGTTGTATCGAATCATCGATCTTATTATTACTTGGGTAGCAGTGATGCATTACTAGATGCCGCTCACTGTTTATAATTTTATAATATAATTTTAAAATTATTGCCATTGTAATAATAACTTATAGGGTCACACACAAAGAACGTTATTAAAAGAGAATTAATTTAAATTGTAAGGATTTAAATATATCAATATGATTGATAGTATTTAAATCACGAATTTAAATTAAAATGATGCTTTGTATATGTATATATATATATATTAATTAAGTAAGACTTAATTAAGATATAATATATATATATATAAATTCAGATTTTATTTTAATTAGATTAGGGTTTTTGATTAATTCTGACTTATTGCTATATATATGATATATCAGTGTCTTTGGAAAGTTAATCAAAACAAAAACCCTAGCCGCTCTTAGAGAGAGACTAGAGAAAACAGTTTCGTAAATCCTCATCCTTGGTGGCTAGTACCGCGATTCCTTCTTCTGTAGATCGTAGGACGATTCGTGGAGCGTTCGTGTGGATACCGTAGAGACGCAGTTCGTTCGAATTGCGTTGGAGATTCGACCGCATCGTTTAATCGCTTTCTTAATCGGTATAATTTTTAACCACTGAATTAACTATTTTTCGCATGGATCCTGTTTAGGGTTTCGAAATTGGTTTAAATTGTTCTATTTTCGCTGTGCGTTTCTGTGTCGAAACCCTACAGTGTTGGGTTTCGGCACAGAAACGCACAGCGAAAATTAAAATTTTAAAGAAATTTTCGAAACCCTAAAAACAGGGTCCATGCGAAAAATAATTAATTCAGTGGTTTAGATATTATACTGATTATTAAATTTTCTGAAATGCTCTGAATCTCCAATGCAATTCCTCACGGTACTACGTCTCTACGGTATCCACACGAACGCACGTAAATCGTCGAACGATTCTGCAATAAAAGGAGCTACGGTACTAGCCACCAAAGGAATTTTTGAACTTTTCTCTAGTCTCTCTCTAAGAGCGGCTAGGGTTTGTCAGTTTTGATTTTTTTCTTAAGTGGCTGCTATATATCATATATATAGTAGTTAAAAGGTATTAATCAAAACCTAATTTCATAAAATTCGAATTTATATATATATATATATATATATATATATATCTTAATTAAGTCTTACTTAATTGATATACAAATATACAAATTATCCTTTTAATTTAAATTCGTGATTTAAATACTATTAATCATATTAATATATTTAAATCCTTAAAATTTAAATTAATTCCCTTTTAAATTGCGTTCTATGTGTGTGACCTTATAGGTTATTATTACGTTGGCAATAATTTTAAAATCATATTATAAAATTATAAACAGTGAGCGGCGTCTAGTAATGCATCACTGCTACCCAAGTAATAATAAGATCGATGATTCGATGCAACCTTTTCGTGACCAATGTTTCAATGTAATTTAATCCTTTTAACCTTAATATCCTAGATTAAACTCGAGTCATGGAATATGTCATACTCTTCATAATTTAATCTGAGTTTTCTTGATCAATGATTAGACTATATGAAACAAATCACTATTTGAGCATGGCCATGCATTTCATAGTCCTACTCAATCAAGAAGCCTATGGATATCACCCATAATATATAGGATGGTTAAATTCCATCTAGATCACTCATATTTCTTACACGTTTTAAAGGTGACATTTGATGATATCAAAGTACATAAATTCTCGTGTAGTAATATAGCGATTTTAGGTCGGAGGACCATTACATCATTGTCACTATGAGAATTACTAATGACACTTCGCATAATGTTCCATATAGAATTCTCATGGTGGGTTTGTTCAGTACATCGTTCTCTAACATGTACCTATGCATTGACTTAATATCTCATATATTTATGACCAATGAGATTTGGTCATCAGTCAATCCACATACTAGTCTCAATGCATCATTGTTGTCCCATCAACAACGATACTCGACTAGGGACATTTAAGAACAATGATACTAATTGTAATTATAATCTCATGTTCAAGTCACATACTTGAAACTATATAATTTGTATCACTATTCTAAGGAATTGTATTATGTTAACAATTATATTATGCAGTAAATAAAACCATAATAAAATCATTTATTTATTCAATCAAATATAATATCAAAACGTTAAGCAATTATATCAAATAATTGGCCTCTAGGGAATAAACTCTAACAGTCTCCCACTTGCACTAGATCCAATCACTCATGTATCGAATACCCACGGAACTAGTGTGACCGTCGTGCTTCTGCTGCGACAAAGCCTTGGTTAGTGGATCTGCAATATTATCATCTGTTGTCACTCTTCCTATATGTACATCTCCTCTATCAATGATTTCACGGATGAGATGGTACCGCCTAAGTATATGCTTGGATCGTTGGTGAGATCTAGGTTCCTTAGCCTGTGCAATGGCTCCATTATTATCACAGTATAGAGTAACCGGATCAATAATGGTTGGAACAACACCAAGTTCAGTGATGAACTTTTTAATCCATACAGCCTCCTTGGCTACACTAGAAGCAGCAATATACTCAGCCTCTGTTGTAGAATCAGCTACTGTCTCTTGCTTCGAACTTTTTCAGCTAACAGCACCACCATTTAGGTAAAACACAAAACCTGACTGAGACTTATAGTCATCATTGTCAGTCTGGAAACTGATACCTGTGTAACCCTTTACTGCCAGTTCGTCTTCACCTCCATATACCAAGAATGAATCCTTAGTCCTTTTCAGGTACTTGAGGATATTCTTGACTGCTGTCCAGTGGCCTTCACCTGGATTCGACTAGTATCTGCTCGTCATGCTCAAAGTATACAAGACATCCGGACGAGTACATATCATTTCATACATGATATATCCAATTGCCGAAGTATAATGGATCTTTTTCATATTCTCCTCATCATCTTGTGATTTAGGACATTGGGCCTTAGAGATCTTTACACCATGAGTCACGGGTAAGTTTCCACTTTTCGCCTCTTGCATGCTGAACCGTTTCAACACTTTATCAATATTTTTACTTTGACTTAGGCCGAGCATTTTTCTCGATCTATCTCTATAGATCCTGATACCTAAAATATAGGCAGCATCGCCCAAATCTTTCATGCAGAAACATTTTCCTAACCATGTTTTTACAGTCTGTAAGGAAGGAATGTCATTCCCAATAATTAATATGTAATCAACATATAATACTAGGAATACAATGTGACTCCCACTAACCTTCTTATATACACAACGTTCATCTTCATTTTTAATAAAGCCAAATTCTTTGACTGCTTCATACCTTTCTAGCATCCTTTGGAGTGACAAAACCTTCAGGTTATGTCATATACACATCCTCAAGGAGATTTTTGTTAAGGAAAACAATTTTGACATCCATCTGCCAGATTTCGTAATCATAAAAAGCTGCGATAGCATGTAAGATCCTGATGGATTTAATCATTGCCACTTGAGAGAAGGTGTAAGACCCCAACTTTTTGAATAAAGATTAAATTTTCTCGAAATATATTTTTGAATATTATGGTGTGGATTTGATATAATGTTATAGTTGTGGGTAATATTTACAAATTTTGCAAAGTACGCAAGTTGTTATATAATATTCCATTGGTCGGGGAATATTCGTTTTAACAAAGAATATTCGTACAACGGCACAATCATTGGTGGACCCCCACAACGAAATTATTGTCGGATTGAGAAAACGACAAAAATACTTTATGAAAATAACGGCGAAAGTTTTACCGTTAACTGTTGAACAACCCGGTAGTAAAAATACAGTAATACGCGTGATTGCATAGTAGCACACGGTATTGATTATTGATGCTTACGTGAGAAGTCACTCAGTTATACTCAATTAATACTACATTAATTGCTGCATCATATCTCTCATATTATTGATTCGATTATTGTTATAGTATCATCTGCATAATATGTTATTTTATTAAATCAATAATTGAGATGACAAAGTTATTCATATTATTAAATTGCAATATTTACAATGTCTAGAAGTTCTGTCAATGAGAGGTTTGGTCACCTAATTGCGCGCCAATAGGGAGAAATCCTTATTGGAAAGCCCCCTCTTTCCTGGGAACGACCTGGTTGATAAATATTGTGAGTTATAATATTAATGATGAATGTTATTAAAATTGAAGTTGTGTTCGGAGTTGAATTTGGAGACGCGGACGTGATATTTGAGTCCGGAACGATGAAATTAGTGAAAATAGTCTATAAACATAAAATTTTCAGAATTCACTATTTGGTCAGAAAGTCAATAGTTGACTTTTTCGGGAAAAGTCAAACTTTGAAATTTTAAAATTTATATTTTTGATAAAAATGGTTTCATTGTGTTGGAATTATTTGTGTTAGTGAAAACCGATAATTATTTCGATAATAATTGATGTCTGGAGGTTATATTGACCAATCGGGTATTTAACTGGATAAATGAGCAATTCATTGTTATTATTTCACATTATTATAACTATTTATTCACATGTGTATACTATTGTTTCACATTCTTGTTACTATTAGGGTAGTTGGTGCAAGATTGATAATACTTGCATGACTAAGTTAAAAATGGAGGTATAGATGGAGGTGCTATACTGTAATTCGTATTTTCACATGTCTAGAACTATTGATTCATATAATTTACTATTGAATCACATTATTTACTATTAGGGGAGGTGGTGCAAGTTTGATAATAATTCCATGACTAAATTAAAAGTAAAGGAAATGTTGAAGGTATTGTACTGTAATTTTTCGAGCCCCAAAACGTGCAATTATCGAAACTATATTTTTCTATAAATTGAACTTCATTATTCCTTCATTTCTCACCAATTCACAAAAGCTTTAGAGCAATTATTATAGAGAGAAATTATAGAAAGAAGAAGAGAAGTCTGCTACCTCAGTATCCAGTTTTTCTAAAGGTAGGGAGTATTATTTATTTCTTATCTATGAAGAGAACTTCTGTTATTTCATTCTTTATTATTTTGTTGGAATAACCTGTATACGTGGGCTACCCTATACTTGATGAAATTCTTCTGTTGTTCCATTCTTTATCATTCTGTTGGAACATCCTGTCTGTGCGTTCTACGCCGGACCTGGTTCCTTCTTTATTATTCTGTTGGAATATCCTGTCTTTACATTTTACGTCGGACCTGATTCCGTCTTTATTATTCTGTTGAAATATCATGTCGGTGCGTTCTACGCCGGACCTGATTCCGTCTTTATTATTCTGTTGGAATATCCTGTCTGTGCGTTTTACGCCGGACCTGATTCCGTCTTTATTATTCTGTTGGAATACCCTGTCTGTGCATTTTACGCCGGACATGATTCCGTTATTTATTATTCTGTTGGAATAACCTGCATGTGCAGTCTATCGCATGTCTGGTGATTTCTTTTGTTATTCTATTCCTTATTATGCTCAGTTGGTTAAAGTTTTGACTTCTATACTTGTTGGGTAAAATCTAGTTACGCACAACACGCAAGTATACGTGGTCAACAAGTAATAAAGTGATAAGTTGAGTATCGTTCCCACAGAGAATTATTTAATAAAAATCACCAAGTACTAACCCGTAACCAACTCAATCTTATTTAAACGAATAAATATCAAATTAAATAAATTAAACTACTATTAAATTCCACTAATTAAATTAAGACTATGGAGATTTAAGATCACAACTTCACTTATTGCTCATTTAAGTTAACACACTTCTCATCAATTATTCTCTATCCCGAATTGTTAATCAAGAACACGAAAGTAGTATTAACCACCTCTCGATGTACTAATACCGTATTAACGTCAATCCACAATTAAGATAGAAATCCGTTAAACACCTTAATCAACTAACCCGCTATATCTCTATGTGAATTACAATTGAAGAAGGTTTAAGAGCAAGTTCTCTAAAAGATTACATATGGCGTCAAGCATATCTCTACCTTAACACTCATCAAGTTTAAGCTACTAACAAAATCCTGAACACATGCTATCATGATTAGATCTAAATCAATACTTCATCTCTCGCGTTCATATAGATTATCATGGTAATTGATGGCCAAACAATTAAACAATTAAGTCCAAATCACAATAGACAATCCTTACAATAGAACATAATAATTGATAACGAAGCATATTAAAATAAACTACACAATAATATCCATTGTAATCTCAAACAAAGAATTAGTTCATGAATTAAAACTAAGAATCCACAATTGAATAATCATTAAATGATAAAGATAGAAGAAGATGAGAAGAAATAATCTATTGTCTGTAGATTTGACGCCCCCTCCTTGATCCTCCTTTAAATCTTCAATGGTCTCCAAGTTGCTTCAATCTCCAAATCTAATTAGAACTAGTGTTTTGATGTAATTTACTCTAATCTAATTTAATAGAATGCTCTCTAATATCCTAATAATATCCTCAAAATCTATGTTATTCCCCTCCTTTTATAAGCCTTTGTACATGTCTTTAAGTCCTCTTGGAAGTACTTGAATCAAACAACTCGAAACAATCCTTTTCGGACTCAAATTCGAACAAAAACTCTTCATTTTCGCGCATACCCAGCCCCGGCTGGGTATTTCCCTTTGTAAAAACCAGCCCCGGCTGGATGGCAATCTGCTAATGCTCCCAAACACCCAACCCCGGCTGGGTCCTAAGGCACAAAAAGGCCCAGCCCCGACTGGGTACTAATCTGTGAATTACTTTTTCTGCTGGAACCTCCTTTGATAAAACTATAATAACTTTTAAACCGAGAGGAGTTACGGGGACCGCGACCTATCAAATCGAATCTATCGATGAGATCTACAACTTTCATTCTTTGAGCTTTCAGAAATAACAAACGTATGATGGTCAAAATTGGACTGGAAGTGACAGCTATGCAAATGACCACCCAAAACGGTGAAGTTCAACGTCCGTTGGTAGAAATGTCATAACTCTTTCATCCGAACTTCGATTTGAATGATTCAAGATGTTTCGGAAAGCTAAGAAAATGTTCTACAATATAGTATAAGCTCCAAGCTAAGAACATGAATTGAACATGAAAGCATAAACGATGTCCGGATTGCTTTTTCCTTGCATTTTCCTTGCTTTTCCTTACCAATAGTCGCTCACACCGCTCCCAAATGTATAACCTACAAAATGAATATAAAATGCATGAAAAGTAACTAAGAAACATGAGTTTAAACAATAAATTCAAGTAATAGATACCGGATAAGTAGGTATAAAACCTACTTATCAATACTCCATGAAATTAGTGGAATATCCTTGATATTTGCGCTTCATCCAGTATCTTTTCATGGAAATATTCTTCTGATCATTCTTGAATTTTTACTCTACAAAGCAGTATCATGTTGACAATTTGGACGTTATTAGTTCCTGGATAAAATAATTCTTGAACTTATTTTATTGAATTTTTATATCATTGTCATCATCCTCATATTTATATTTTGTTGAAAGTCATCTGTGGCCTATAGTGCATAGATGGACTTGGTATGATTATGACCAGGGATTATTCGGTGTAATCATGACCGTAATATTACAAATGATGTGGTAAAAGTCCTCATTAACCCGTAGTGCATTGATGGACAGTTGTTGACATGATCATGACCATTATTGAATACACAAATATTCTTGGCCCGTAGTGCATGGATAATTGTGGTCGTGATACTAAAGAATATCCTTGGCCGTAGTGCAGGGGTGATTCGATGATATGGATTATTTATTAAGCTGAGTCCCAACGATAAAAGTGATGGAAAACTTTTTAAATCATAAAAGATAGTAGATTTTATTCTCTACTTGACTCTTTTATTGGATTGCTTGTTCCGCTGCAGTTAAACTTGATGGTTGTTATATTGTATAAGTTTAACACTGTTGACGGCTAACGATAATATATTCTGCATTATCTTAGTCATAATATTTCCTACTGGGCTAGTTGAGCTCACCCTTTTACTTTTAGTGTTCTCTTCAAGAAATGAGAACGTAGCATGGACTAGTCAGGGAACAGAGTGACGTACCAGATGATAGCTGTGAAGACCCCAAAATTAGGTATACATCACCCATCTTGGGTCGTCAGATACATGGTACAAAATTCAAATACAACTTACTAATACAACTGTCGTGTACAATACGACAAAACATAACTGTGAGTTTGAATACAATTATTGTCTACTAGAGATTATACAAACTCAAAAAGAGTCCTCATTACAATTATTAACACATTATTTCACATAATAGTAAGGACTACTAATGCTATCCTCTGGACCGTCACTCCGTTCCCCGACTAGTCCCTGCTATGTTCTCATTTCCTGAAGAGAACAGTGAAAGAAAGAGTGAGCTCAACTAGCCCAATAAGAAATATTATGACTAAGATAATGCAGAATAAATTATCATTAGCCTTCAACAGTATTAAACTGATAAAATATAACAACATCAAGTTTAACAGCAGCGGATCAAACAATCCTTTAAAAGAGTCAAGTAGAGAATAGAATCTACTATCTTTTATAATTTAAAAAGTTTTTCATCACTTTTATCGCTGAGACTCACCTTAATAAATAATCCACATCATCCCTGCACTACGGCCAAGGATATTCATTAGGGTCACGACTACAAATTCCATGCGCTACGGGCCAAGGATATTTGTGTATTCATAAATGGTCATGATCATGCCAACAACTGCCCATCAATGCACTACGGGCCAATGAAGACTTTTACTACATCATTTGTAACATTACGGTCATGATTACATCGAATAATTACTGGTCATAATCATACCAAGTCCATCTATGCACTACAGGCCACAGATAACTTTCAACATAATATAAACACGAGGATAATGACAATGATATAAGAATTCAATAAAACAAGTTCAAGAATTAATTTGTCCAAGAACTACTAATGTCCAAATTGTCCACATGATACTGCTTTGTAGATTAAAATTCAAGAATGATCAGAAGAATATTTCCATGAAAAGATACTGGATGAAGCGCAAATATCAAGGATATTCTACTAATTTCATGGAGTATAGAAGTCAAAACTTTAACCAACTGAGTATAATAAAGAATGGAATAACAACAGAAATCACCATGCATGCGGTACTTCGCATAGACAGGTTATTCCAACAGAATAATAATAATAACGGAACCAGGTCAGGCGAAATTTGCACCGACGGGATGTTCCAACAGAATAATAAAGACGGAACCAGGTCCGGTGTAAACACACAAACAGGATGTTCCAACGGAATAGTAATAAAGACGGAACCAGGTCTGGTGTAAAACACACAGACATGATGTTCCAACTGAATAATAATAAAGACGGAACCAGGTCCGGTATAAAACACACAAACAGGATGTTCCAACAGAATAATAGAAGAATGTCACCAAGTATAGGGTAGACCGCGTATACAGGTTATTCCAACAGAATAATAAAAAATGGAATAACAACAGTTCTCTTCATGAATAAGAAAGAATAACACCCCTTACCGTAAAAGAAACTGAATATAAAAGTAGCAAAATACTTTTCTTCTATCTCTCTATAGTCTCTCTCTATAGTTTCTCTCTCTAGAGTTCAGTAAATTCGTAAAAAAAATGAAGGAATGAGCTTCTATTTATAGGAAAATGGAATGCATAGTAACTAATCCATGAACGGTCCAGATTGATTTACTTTAATCTGACGGTCCATATTTAAAGAAAAATCTTTTAAATAAAATATAATATATTCTATTTATATAAAAAGATTTTTACTATGCAAACACTATGCAAAACACTATGCATAATAAAATATAATATATTCTATTTATAGAATAACTTTAATAATGTATTCTGTTTTATATAAAAAGATGTTTATGTTTTATTACGTTAATAATACGAATAAAACAAAACTTCATTATCGCTATAATAATTCATATTATTAATTGATAATAATTGAATCAAACGGAGTGACTTATCACATAAATATCAATAATCAATACCGTATGCTACTATGCAACAACGCGTATTACTATTCTTTTACTACCGAGTAGTTCAACAGTATCAACGGTATGACTTCTTCCGTTATTTTCAATAAAATATTTTTGTTGTTTTCTAAATCCGACAATAATTCTGTTGTGGGGTCCACCAATAATTTTGTCGTCGTACGAATATTTTCTATTTAAAACGAATATTCCCCGACCAATCGAATATTATATGACAACTTGCATACTTTGCAAAATTTATAAATATTACCCACAACTACAACATTATATTAAATTCATTCCATAATATTCAAAAATAATAATTATAGAAAATTCATTTTTATTTAAAAAGTTGGGGTCTTACAACCTCCCCTTCTTAAGAAATTTCGCCCTCGAAATTAGGGTATGTACCTGGTATGTCGAAGAGGTAAGGATACCTTGATTTCATTTCAGATTCTAACTCCCAAGTCATTTTCTCAACATCGTGGTTTCTCCACAAAACTTTGACTTGAGGTATAACCTTGGTGTGTAGAATATGTTCCTTCTTATCCAAGATTTGAACAGGAACCTCTTCATACGTTAAATCCTCCGCTATTTCGTCCGGTTCTAACTCAATAATGTGGTTCGGGTCTTCCACATATTTACGTTGCATAGATATGTGAAAAACGTTATGAACACGAGACATACTTGGCGGTAAAGCGAGTCTATAGGCCACAGTTCCTACTCGATCGAGGATTAAAAATTGGCCGATGAATCGAGATTGAGCTTTCCTCTCTTTCCAAATCTCATAACTCCGTTCCATGGAGCAACACGTAACAACACATGATCTCCTATATCGAATTCCACGTTCTTTCGATGAAGATTAGCATAACTCTTTTGTCAATCTTGTGAGGTTTTTATACGTTGCCGGATCGTTTAAATCTTTTTCGTAGTCATACGTACCAAATCCGGTCCCAAAAACGTTGTTTCACCCACCTCATCCCAACATACTGGAGAATGACACTTTCTTCCATACAACGCCTCGAACGGAGCCATGCCAATACTTGCTTGATAACTGTTGTTGTAGGAAAACTCCACCAATGGTAAGAACTTGTCCCAACTTCCCTTGAAATCAAGGACACAAAGTCTTAATAGATCTTCAAGAGTTTGAATAGTCCTCTCTGACTGTCCATCCATTTGAGGATGATATGCCGAGCTAAATCGTAAATCTGTGCCCATAGCTTTTTACAAACTAACCCAAAATCGCGAAGTGAATCTTGAGTCTCGATCAGAAACTATGGATATTGGCATACCATGCAATCTTACAACCTCGTTTATGTACATACGAGCAAGACGTTCAAGTGTATAAGTTTCTCGTATCGGTAAGAAATGAGCAGACTTGATCAATCTATCAACAATGACCCAAATCGCATCTATGCCTTGAGAAACTTTTGGAAGACCAGTAACGAAATCCATGGCAATGTGCTCCTACTTCCATTCTGGAATTTCAAGTGGTTGCAATGGACCTTTTGGTATTTGATGCTCCGCCTTAACTCGTTGACACGTTAGACACCTTGAGATAAAAAGCGCTATCTCTCTCTTCATATTGCCCCACCAAAATGTATGTCGAAGATCATGATACATTTTGGTACTCCCAGGATGGATTGCAAATGGTGGGTTGTGCGCTTCCATCATGATTTTATACTTTAAATCAAGGTCGTTAGGAACACAAAGTCTGGAGTTGACTCAAAGTATTCCTTCTTCATCGATTCTTGCTTCCGGCATCGCACCTTCTTGTACTTTCTTCCTCATACGCATCAGCTCCGGATCTGTAACTTGAGCAGCTTTAATTTTATCAATTAAAGTCGGTTCTACTCGTATATTCGCCATCATCACGTGGGTCCTTTGGAGTCTTTATCTCTATCTCCATCCTTTGCAAGTCATACAAAATGGGCCTTTGCGTTGACAATATTGCACTCGCACCCGCATATGATCTTTTACTCAATGCGTCAGCTACCACGTTCGCTTTTCCAGGATGGTATTAGATGGTATGATCATAATCTTTCAACAGTTCAAGCCAACGTCGTTGTCGCATGTTGAGTTCCTTTTGAGTGAAGAAATATTTGAGGCTTTTATGATCCGTAAAGATCTCCACTTTCTCCCCATACAAGTAATGCCTCCAAATTTTAAGTGCGAAGACAACAGCTGCTAACTCTAAGTCATGAGTAGGATAATTTCTCTCATATTCTTTGAGTTGTCGTGAGTCATAGGCTATGACTTTCCCATGTTGCATGAGAACACGTCCTAACCCTTTGCCCGAAGCATCACTGTAGATGACAAATCCCTCTGAACCAGATGGTATTGTCAGAACAGGTGCTGAAATGAGTCTCCTCTTGAGTTCTTGAAAACTCTTCTCACATTCCTCGCTCCAATCGAACTTTGTATCTTTCTGAGTCAGCTGAGTTAGTGGAGTAGCGATTCGAGAAAACCCTTCTACGAATCTCCGATAATAACCAGCTAAGCCGAGAAAGCTACGTACTTCGGTCACTGATTTAAGTTGCTCCCAGCTTTGAATAGCTTCAATCTTTGCTGGGTCAATAGATATTCCATGACTTGATACTACGTGCCCAAGGAATGTTACTTCGTCAAGCCAGAACTCGTATTTCTTCAACTTGGCATAAAGCTTGTATTCACGAAGCTTTTGGAGTATCAGCCTCAAGTGTTCCTCATGATCTTCACGGCTTTTGGAATAAATAAGGATGTCATCAATAAAGACGACCACAAAGTGATCCAAATATTCCTTGAATACTCGGTTCATCATATCCATGAAGGCAGCAGGAGCATTAGTCAATCCAAAGGACATGACTAGGAATTCATAATGCCCGTACCGAGTTCTGAAAGCCGTCTTTGGAATGTCATCGGTTCTAATCTTCAATTGGTGATATCCGGAACGAAGATCAATCTTTGAAAAGAATTTGGCTCCTTGCAACTGGTCAAACAGGTCATCAATACGTGGCAATGGATACTTATTTTTGATGGTGACATGATTTAACTCCCGATAATCAATACAAAGTCACATACTCCCATCTTTCTTCTTCACGAATAGAACAAGAGCACCCCAAGAAGAAGTACTAGGACGAATAAAGTCAATGTCTAACAATTACTGCTGTTGAGTCTTTAACTCCTGAAGTTCAATAGGAGCCATTCGATATGGGGCTTTGGAAATGGGTTTTGTACCGGGTTCAAGGTCGATACAAAATTCAATTTCACGCTCTGGGGGTAGGCCAGGAAGTTCTTCAGGGAATACATCAGGAAATTCATTAACAATAGAAATATTATTCAAAACTAACGTATTTTTGTTTAGATCTGTGACATGAGCTAAGAAAGCTTGACATCCATTTTTCAATAAACGAATAGCTTTATGGCTTAAAATGACAGTGATTGATTTTAATGGTTTGGTTGCTTGAATTCGCATAATAGGTCGATTAGGAATATGAAAGCTAACAACCTTAAGAAAATAATCAATTTTTGCATGATGAGTAGTTAACCAATCAATCCCTAGAATTACATCAAATGCAAGTATTTTTAATGCAATAAGATCGACAGGTAATGCGTGGGTACCAACTTTAACCAAACAAGACTTATAAACCGTGGTTGTAATGAAGGTTTCTCCCAACGGAGTTTCCACAGATAAGTCAAAGTCTAATTTCTCCGGAGTCAAATTTAATCGTTGAGCGCAAGTAGGAGAAATAAAAGAATGGGTAGAACCGGTATCAAATAAAGTGTAGACTTCGCTAGAGTTTATGATAAGCTTACCCGTGATGACCTCATGCGGGTTCCTTGCTTTCTGGGAGGTTACAACAAACGCTCTCACTTGTACTACCAGCTTTGACTTTTCTGGGACAGCCTTTGGTGCCTCCATCCTAGTTGAATTTGTCTTCGGTGAATGACAAAATCGGGCTAAGTGGCCTTCTCTTCCACAATTATAACATGCTTTGGACGACATCGCGCAATTTGGACTAATGTGTCCGTCCCCTCCGCATTTGAAGCATATGATAGGTGGTCTTTCTCCTTCCTTAACAACGGTTGCTGGTGCTGACGTCTTTCCATCATTGTTGAATCTTCTCTTCTTGAAATGTCCATTCTTATTTTTTTGGCCCTGATTACCAGTGAAGTGGTTACCATTTCTGGCCTGTTGATTTCCTCCACGCTTGTTGTCACCGCTTCGATGACTGCTCTCACTGGTATTATCATTTTGTCGGCTGCTCTCTTTTGATTGCATTGACTCGTTATCGCGCTCTACCAACTGAGCCCTATTTACAACATCTGAATACAAACACAGTTTATGAGAAATAAGATGTTGACGTATCTCCGGCTTCAAACCTCTTAAAAATAATCGTGTCATTCTCTCTTCATTATCCACCAAGTGGGACGCAAACCGGGATAACTCCGCAAATTTTGCCTCGTATTGCGACACGGTCATATTGTTTTGCTCCAATTTGATAAACTTCACCTCCTTCATGTGACGAATACTTTCAGGAAAGTATTTGTCGTTGAACAGCTCTTGGAACTTCTCCCAAGACATCTTCAGTACGGCAGGTTGAGTACGTTTTACCGATTCCCACCAGTAATTTGCCTCTCCGCGCAAAATAAAGGCAGCAAAGGAAACCTTTTGCTCCTCGGAGCATCCCAAGACATCAAATATTTTGGTGATCTGCTTTATCCATGCTTCCGTAATAAGTGGTTTTGGCTCTCCCTTAAACTCCGGTGGTCCCAACTCCTTGAACTGTTTAGCGATGACCGCCCGAGAATTTCCAGTGTTTCCACCTATATTTTGATCAGGAGCCGCTCTCGCTTGCTGTTGCATGAATTGCATAAAGCCTCTGAACAATCCATCATTCATCATTTGGTCAGTGTTGTTGTTTGCATGAGGATTGTCGCCTTCCTGATGCACATTCTCCTGATTATTGATATGTGGAGACTCAACGGTCTCTTGTGCTCCATTGTTATTCTCAATATTTTCGGATGTCATTTTCAGATACTGCCACAAAACAAAGATTAATTGACATGTAACATAATATCTCTAAACTTTGACCAACCAATTTAAATACAAAATAAATTTAAGTAGGTCATACTAGCGAAGGAATTCCCCGTCTCTCCCCTCTTAGTTCTAATCTCACATCTTAGTCAGGGATCATATCCCTAAGCTTTGATACCAACTGTGATGACCCCAAAATTAGGTATACATCACCCATCTTGGGTCGTCAGATACATGGTACAAAATTCAAATACAACTTACTAATACAACTGTCGTGTACAATACGACAAAATATAACTGTGAGTTTGAATACAATTATTGTCTACTAGAGATTATACAAACTCAAAAAGAGCCCTCATTACAATTATTAACACATTATTTCACATAATAGAGAGGACTACTAATGCTATCTCTGGACCGTCACTCCGTTCCCCGACTAGTCCCTGCTATGTTCTCATTTCCTGAAGAGAACAGTGAAAGAAAGGGTGAGCTCAATTAGCCCAGTAAGAAATATTATGACTAAGATAATGCAGAATAAATTATCGTTAGCCTTCAACAGTATTAAACTGATAAAATATAACAACATCAAGTTTAACAGCAGCGGATCAAGCAATCCATTAAAAGAGTCAAGTAGAGAATAGAATCTACTATATTTTATGATTTAAAAAGTTTTTCATCACTTTTATCGCCGAGACTCAGCTTAATAAATAATTCACATCATCCCTGCACTACGGCCAAGGATATTCATTAGGGTCACGACCACAAATTCCATGCACTACGAGCCAAGGATATTTGTGTATTCATCAATGGTCATGATCATGCCAACAACTGCCCATCAATGCACTACGGTCCAATGAGGACTTTTACTACATCATTTGTAACATTACGGTCATGATTACATCGAATAATTACTGGTCATAATCATACCAAGTCCATCTATGCACTACAGGCCACAGATAACTTTCAACATAATATAAACACGAGGATAATGACAATGATATAAGAATTCAATAAAACAAGTTCAAGAATTAATTTGTCCAAGAACTACTAATGTCCAAATTGTCCACATGATACTGCTTTGTAGATTAAAATTCAAGAATGATCAGAAGAATATTTCCATGAAAAGATACTGGATGAAGCGCAAATATCAAGGATATTCTACTAATTTCATGGAGTATAGAAGTCAAAACTTTAACCAACTGAGTATAATAAAGAATGGAATAACAACAGAAATCACCATGCATGCGGTACTTCGCATAGACAGGTTATTCCAACAGAATAATAATAATAACGGAACCAGGTCAGGTAAAATTTGCACCGACAGGATGTTCCAACAGAATAATAAAGACGGAACCAGGTCCGGTGTAAACACACAGACAGGATGTTCCAACGGAATAGTAATAAAGACGGAACCAGGTCCGGTGTAAAACACACAGACAGGATGTTCCAACGGAATAATAATAAAGACGGAACCAGGTCCGGTGTAAAACACACAGACAGGATGTTCCAACAGAATAATAGAAGAATGTCACCAAGTATAGGGTAGACCGCGTATACAGGTTATTCCAACAGAATAATAAGAAATGGAATAACAATAGTTCTCTTCATGAATAAGAAAAAATAACACCCCTTACCGTAAAAAAATTGAATATAAAAGTAGCAAAATACTTTTCTTCTATCTCTCTATAGTCTCTCTCTATAGTTTCTCTCTCTAGAGTTCAGTAAATTCGTAAGAAAATAATGAAGGAATGAGCTTCTATTTATAGGAAAATGGAATGCATAGTAACTAATCCATGAATGGTCCAGATTGATTTACTTTAATCTGACGATCCATATTTAAAGAAAAATCTTTTAAATAAAATATAATATATTCTATTTATATAAAAAGATTTTTACTATGTAAACACTATGCAATACTATGCAAAACACTATGCATAATAAAATATAATATATTCTATTTATAGAATAACTTTAATAAAGTATTCTGTTTTATATAAAAAGATATTTCTGTTTTATTACGTTAATAATACGAATAAAACAAAACTTCATTATCGCTATAATAATTCATATTATTAATTGACAATAATTGAATCAAACGGAGTGACATCTCACATAAATATCAATAATCAATACCGTGTGCTACTATGCAACAACGCGTATTACTATTCTTTTACTACCGAGTAGTTCAACAGTATCAACGGTAAGACTTCTGCCGTTATTTTCAATAAAATATTTTTGTTGTTTTCTAAATCCGACAATAATTCTGTTGTGGGGTCCACCAATAATTTTGTCGTCGTACGAATATTTTCTGTTTAAAACGAATATTCCCCGACAAATCGAATATTATATGACAACTTGCATACTTTGCAAAATTTATAAATATTATCCACAACTATAATATTATATTAAATTCATTCCATAATATTCAAAAATGATAATTATAGAAAATTCATTTTTATTTAAAAAGTTAGGGTCTTACAATATCATTAGTAGTCCTCACTATTCAGTGAAATAGTGGAAAATAAATGTAATAATATTGAATTTGAGTTTGAATATTGTCTTGACGACTAATATTTGTATTAAAACTCACAGCTTATGTTTTGTCGTACTTTACACGACAGCTGTATAATTAAGTTGTATCTGTATTCTGTACCATGTATTTGATGACTCAGAATAGGTGATGTATACCTATTTTGGGGGCGTCACAGAAGGTTTCATCATAGTCAACAACTTGAATTTGTTTGAAACCTTTTACTACCAGTCGACCTTTATAGGTTTGTACATTACCATTCATGTCGATTTTCTTCTTGAAAACCCACTTGCACCCAATTGGTTTTACCCCTTCGGGTGGATCAACCAGAGTCCATACTTGGTTAGTATACATGGAGTCCATCTCAGATTTCATGGCTTCAAGCCATTTCTCATAATCTGGTCCATTCATAACTTCTTGGTAGGAAGCAGGCTCATCTTGATCTATGAACATCACATCGCCATTTTGAGTCACAAGATATCCATAATATCTCTCAGGCTCTTGGCGTGTCCTACCAGATCTACGAATGAATTCTGTAATTTGAGCAGGTTCACTTTCCACAATATCTTGTGGTTCCTACTCACGTTCCAACTCAGGTTCAATGATATTTTGTGGTTCTTGAATTTCTTCGAGTTCTACTTTCCTCCCACTGTTTCCTTTAGAGACAAATTCTCTTTCTAGAAAAATACCAGTTCGAGCAACAAACACCTTGTTCTCAGAAGCTTTATAGAAATAATACCCTTTTGTTTCCTTTGGGTATCCCACAAAATTACATTTATCAGATTTGGGTCTGAGCTTGTCAGAATCCAGACGTTTTACGAACGCATCGCAACCCCAAATCTTCATGAATGACATACTAGGACGTTTCCCAGTCCACATCTCATTTGGTGGCTTCTGAACCGTCTTTGTAGGAACACAATTAAGTGTGAATGCAACTGTCTCTAGGGCATGGCCCCAGAAGCTTATTGGAAGATCCGCATGACTCATCATTGATCTTACCATGTCCAACAAGGTTCGATTCCTCCTCTCAGACACACTATTCTATTGTGGTGTTCCAGGTGGAGTGAGCTATGATATAATACCACACTCCTTTAGAAGGTCATCAAAGTCTTGGCTTAAGTATTCACCTCCTCGATCGGATCAAAGGGCTTTTATACTTTTGCCAAATTGGTTTTGAACTTCATTTCTTGAATTCCTTGAACTTTTCAAAGGATTCGGATTTATGTCTCATAAGATACACATATCCATATCTATTAAAGTCGTCAGTAAATGTAATGAAGTAATAAAACCTACCTCTTGCTAATGAACTCATGGGTCCACATACATCACTTTGTATAAGTCCCAATATATCGCTAGCCCATTCACTGTGTCCAGTGAAAGGGGCTTTAGTCATCTTGCCTAATAAACAAGACTTGCATTTCTCATATGATTCAAAATCAAATGAATCCAAGAACCCATCTTTATGGTGTTTGGATATGCGTTTCTCATTTATATGGCCTAAACGACAGTGCCAGAGATATGTCGGATTTAAATCGTTTTGTATTTATGTTATAAATAGGCATTTCTAAATCAAGAATATAGAGACCGTTAAACAATTGTGCAACACCATAACAAATATCATTTAAGTAAAACAAACAACGATTGTTCTTTATTATAAATGAAAAACCTATCTTGTCCAAACAAGAAACAGAAATAATGTTTTTGCTTATAGCAGGCACAAAATAATAATCTTGTAATTCTAAAACTAGCCCAGTGGGCAAAGATAAATGATAAGTTCCTACGGCCAGTGCATCAACTTTTGCTCTATTCCTAACTCGTAGGTCAACCTCTCCTTTCGCCAAAGTCCTACTCCTTCGGAGCCCCTGCACATTAACACAAATGCGAGAACCACATCCAGTATCCAATACCCATGGTGTAGAAGTAGACAAGTTAACTTCTATAACATATATACCTGAATTAGAAGTCATACTTCTTTTCCTTTTTTCACTTCTTCCAAATAAGCATGACAGTTCCTTTTCCAGTGTCCAGGTTTTCCACAAAAGTGACATTCACCTTCTTTAGCTACCCCACCTTTAGGTTTTAAAGCCTGTTTGGTTTTGGAATTGGGTTTGGCAAAAGATTTAGATCCTATCTTCTTCTTGCCTTTTTAATTTCCCTTAGCATTCCCCTTTTGCACCATCATTATGGGAGTTGGTCCTGCCTTTTTTATGTTATTCTCGGCAGTTCTTAACATGCTCAACAACTCAGTAAGGGGTTTCTCAATTTCATTAATAAGATAGTTTATAACAAATTGAGAGTAGTTGATGTTCAAAGATTGCAAAACAAGATCAGTTTGGGCTTCCAGAGTGATTGGAAAACCCCAACCTATCAAGGTACTCAATATACCAATTCATTTTCAGCACATGTGGACCAACTGGATCACGTTCACCCATCTTGCAGTGATACAATGCCTTGCTTGTATCATACCTCTACTGTCGAGCATGCCCTTCGAACAATTTCTTGAGATGCTCGATCATCTCATAAGCATCCATCAACTCATGTTGCTTCTGAAGCTCAGCGTTCATGGTTGCTAGCATGACACAACTCACGTCCAGAGCATCATCTTGATGCTTCTTGTAAGCATTATGCTCCGCACATGGTGCAGTGACAGTTGGTGCTGCAGGAATGGGCCCATCAATGACATAAAGCTTTGCGCTCTTTTTTGAGGACAATCCTCAAGTTCCTATGCCAGTCAAAAAAATTAATTCCACTCAGCTTGTCCTTTTCAAGGACTAATCGTAATGAAAGACTATTTGTGTTGTTGTTGTTTGTCATTGATATCTACAATTTATAAGTGCAAAAATAATAAGTCAAATTACAGAGTTGATATTATGTAATTGATAATAGTACATTCAAAATATACCTCCCACTATTTTATTCAAATCAATAGCCCTCACCATTAATTCGGAAAGCATTTTCTATTAAATCTTTCTAGTGAGACAAGATCCATATTTCATTATGTCTTAAGTTAGCTTTGGCTAATCTCTTAAAACATAATTATTTAGGTAGACAACACTTTGTCAATTATATCATATATAACTCCTGGATAGTTTGATAAACAACAATTGTTTCTAGTCCATCTAATGGTACCTACCAAACTCTATGCCTCTAAGTCCACAATCCTATTGAGATAACTTAGTTAAGTCGGGCCCAATGATTTTAACAGTTTAGATATCACAATTATCCTATCGCATCTTACCTAGATAAATAGGGTACTTTGCTTTGGCAAACCTACATCTATTGATCAAGGTCTTGATGAGTGTTATTCATAGGAAGGCATCTGATTTAGACTTAATAATTTAATGAGGGATTTTATTAATTAATTTAGATCTCACCAATTTTAATCTTATTAAGCATTCACATTATTTATCATATCATATCGCATACAAACATAAATAAAGTGAAAAATTAAATGTGTCACAGTTATGGCCCAATCATCTGTCAATCTTTTCAAGCTAATGAAAGATTGAAGGTCAATCTAAGGTGGTAAAAGATCTTAAAATAAACTTTATGGTCTATTTGACTCTTCTAATGGATTGCTCATTCCGCTGCAACTATTGTTGAAAAGTTTTATCATCTACCATATGTTCTAAATCTCTGATTTATTACTGACGAAGGCTATTGATAATTTATTTATCTCTAGTCATAATAATCATTACTGAGCTAGTTGTGCTCACCCTTTTGCTTCAAATTTCCTTTTAGGTAATAAGAGTGTAGCTGGGTCGAGCGGGGGTAACAGGGGATTAGAACGATGGTCTCTAGCTGTGGAGGTTCTCCCTAAACAGTATAAAAAAGGGTGTTATATTTTATACATCATTTGGTAGTTATATTTGGTGAATCAAATAGGGTCAGGCGAACCCAACGTTCATACAAGATGTCTAATGACATACAACCTCGTGTTATCATAAGACATGGTTGTACACATCCACTTGCTGAGTATATCTACAAGCACTATCTATATGATCTTGGAGTTTGGTTGAAGTATAATTCTCAATTAGAGATGGTGGAGATAATGATATGTCAAGAGAAGACTCACCATTGGAAAGAATATGATAGTAATCTTCTCGTTTTTCTTTGGGGTTTATTGGGTCAACCAAGGATAATTCTGTGGGCATATGATATCTATCATAACCTAGACGCATGGCCTCCCATGTACGAAGGTTTCCTTGAGCACTTCCCTAAGATTTTAATTTCTAAAACAGATATTGACTGTACCTTTATGTAATGTATTAATGTGAGGTGTTGTCCATAGTTGGGACATGAGTCACAGTTGGTATTAAAACTCACAGTATATGTGTTGTTGTATTTTGCACAACAATTATAGTAATAAAGTTGTAGTTATTTTCTGTACCATATTTTTGACGACTCAGAATAGGTTGGTTGGATTGGACCTATTTTGGGCGCGTCACATTGGTACTCGTCTGCTAGTAATATTAGCGAATTGTTTAAAAAGTAGTACTCTCTCCGTCCCATGATACTACTTATTACTATTTTGGGTAGTCACATATTAAATGTCTATTTTCTTTTAATAACCAAACTTTTACACATATTTTTCTATTATATCTGTAGCATTAAATATCTCATACTTTTCTTATTCTAATTCTCTCTCCATATTTAATGATATTATTATGGACAATTTTGTCATTCCATTTATCCTCTTAATATGCGTAAAAAGTCCACCAGAATTTTTATCTTGAGACGGAGGGAGTATATTACATGTTGACTCTTAGTGGACTTGGGGTTATAATGGTTATATTAGGGTAAACAATATGTCCACTAATAATACTAGAAGACCATTGATATTTGGAACGGATGATATAGATGGTGTATATATATATATATATATATATATATATATATATATATATATATATATATATATATATATACTAGCTGGGTCCCGTGCCTCCGGCACTGTATGGACGGTGAGATTTATCTTAAACTTTGAATGGCCCAGATGTTTTATTGAGTGAGCGGTAAATTCAAAATTATTTGTATTTTATTAGATTTATTAGATAAATATATATTCTTTACTAATCTTAGACTCCAACCTACCAAAACAGAACATGAAAAATATAATTAATAAATTTTCTTTTACTAATATTTAAGTCTTAAGCATTGTTTGTACATTGGTACTACAAAAGTTAAAAATGTGAAGGAAAAAATTTATATAAAAAAAAAGAATCAGAAAAAATCCAAAAAATTGTTGCACAAAAAACAAGCCCACTGTCGGCGGAGAGTTTGTTAATTAATTTTTAAATACTGGTAGTGCTACTAGTGTCCGGGTGGTGGGCCTCAACAACCAAATAGGCCCATGGCATCCAACCAACAAAAGTTGACCTCCCACGCATCTTTCCATCTCTGTCTGTCTTTGACTATAATTCGTATCACACGTGTAGACTTATTCGATTAGGTATAGACTTATTCCATTATTAACGAATGTATTTAGACCTTTAAATACATTATATTATTTGTGTTATATGAGTTACGCTTAAAATAAATACTACTTCCTCCGTCCCAAATTAACTGCTCAATTTTGACTTTTTTAAGTCAAATTGACTATTTTTAGAATTAATAATTAAGCATATATAAATATATTTCCAAAATTATAAAAATTAGAATTAGTAATAAATTGTATATACTTTCTTTTGGTTATAATCTCTTCACCCATATTTTAGCAAAAATAATAAAAAGATTAGTTTTAAAAATGGTCAATTTGACTTTAAAAAGTCAAAACTGAGCAATTAATTTGGGACGGAGGGAGTAGCTTTTAAGAATTTTTAAATTTTCAAACACTCCAAATACTGTATTAATAACTGTCAAATGGCGAAGTCAAAAAATAATTTTCAAATTATTAAATTATACTCACAAAAAATTTATTACATCATATATATATACTAGCTGGGTCCCGTGCCTCCGGCACTGTATGGACAATATGATTTATCTAAAATTTTGAACGACCAAAATAATTTATTGAGTGAGCGGGAAATTTAAAGTCATTTGTATTTTATTAAATTATTATTAGATTATTAGATAGATAGATGTATTTTATTAGATAGATGTATGAACGGTGGGATTTATCCCAAACTTTGGACGGCCCGGATGATTTATTAAGTGAGCGAAAAATTCAAAATCATTTGTATTTTATTAGATAGATATAAATATAATTTAGTGGGGTCAAATTACTGAATTACAGCCACAAAAAATTTATTATATCATATAAAAAAAATCAATGGGGTGAATTGACCCCACACTCATACATATAGCTTCACCCATGATAATGTAGCATAAAAGTTTTTACTACTATAAAAAACCAAGTATTTCCATTATCACTAAATGACGTGTTAATTAATATATTAAGTAATTATTATGCTTAAAATTTATTAATTTATATATTATGGGTAATTACATTATGGTTGGATTAATAGTAAAACACTTGAGTACTCACTTTATTTATATGGGAATAGAATTGTTTGAGGATTTATGGTTGAGCATCTCTTCACACTAAACAACAAATCTCACCACATCTTTTATGTTTGTGATGACACTAAACAAAAGGTAACAATTAAAAAATGAGGAGTTAACTTTAAGATTTATTCTCTTCTATCCAATTAATTCACTTCACCACCAGACAAATGAGACTATTTAAATCATGAAGATAAATAAATTAATATTGGAATCTAACTAACTTAATAATTAAAGGATTAAACACATGATCAAGAGACCAAATTGTTGTCTTTGTAAAGAAGAAGTTATACGTGACAAACAATGCATAATGAAAATTTGTGGAGGATAATAGACTAGATTAAATTAAGATTGTGCGACCCCATTATGTTACTACTCTACAATGGAACCATGCTCAAAGATTCTAAGTTTGCCAAATATAATTAATCATCATCGTGAGACTTTCTTTCAAACGGTATTCTAGATCTCTTGTCAAGTAAGAGGTTCTAAGTTCAAATTCTCTTTCCTCAAATTAAGAAATATATATATATATATATATATATATAGGGGATTCAGTCCTGACTCTCGGACTGGAGTAAAATACGGACTCCAAATTTTATTTTATTTTTTTGCTTTTTTTTCTTAAAACAACTAAAAAAAAGTTTAATATTTTATGGAACTGAAATTTTTTCATAATACAATATTTTGGGCGTGATTTGAATACCTATACCAAAAAATATATGTACAGTCTGCACAAACTGTACAGACATGTTTTGTTATACGTGTAAGAACCCATTTTTTATGAATAAAGAATAATTTTCTCGTAATATATTTTTGAATATTATGGTGTGGATTTGATATAATGTTATAGTTGTGGGTAATATTTATAAATTTTGCAAAGTAAACAAGTGGTTATATAATATTCGATTGGTCGGGAAATATTCGTTTTAACATGGAATATTCGTACGACGGCACAATCATTGGTGGACCCCACAACGGAAGTATTGTCGTAGTTAGAAAACGACATAATTATCTTTTTATAAAAATAACGGCGAAACTGTTACCGTTAAAACTGTTGAACTATCCGGTAGTAAAAGTAGAGTAATACGCGTGGTTGCATAGTAGCACACGCTATTGATTATTGATGCTTACGTGAAAAGTCACTCAGTTATACTCAATTATTGCTACAGTAATTGTTGCATCATATCTCTCATATTATTGATTCAATTATTTTCACAGTATCATCTGCATTATATTTATTATTATTAAATCAATCATTGAGACGACAAATTTATTCATATTATTATTTGCAATATTGATAATATCTAGAAGTTCTATCAAGGAGAGGTTTGGTCACTTAATTGCGCGTCAATAAGGAGAAATTCTTATCGAAAAGCCCCCTCTTTCCTGGGAACGACCTGGTTGTTAAATATTGTGAGTTATAATATTAATGATGAATAAGTTGTGTTGATTAAAGATGAATTTGATAGTTCTATTGTGTTGGGATTATTAGTGTTAGTGGAAATCGACATCTTTTCCGATGATAATTGATGTCTTGGGGTTATATTAATAAATCGGATAATTTATCGGATAAATGAGCAATTAATTGCTACTAATTCACATGCTTATATAACTATTTGTTCAAATGTGTGTACTATTCAATCACATTCTTGTACTATTTGGGGAGTTGGTGCAAGATTGATAATACTTGCATGACTAAGTTAAAAATGGAGGTATAGTTGAAGGTACTATACTGTAATTAGTTTTTTTCACATGATTATACTATTGAGGATACTTGCATGACTAAGTTAAAAATGTTATTTACGGCTTGATATGAAAGAATTTGACTTCAATGGTTTGGTTGCTTAAATTCGAATAACAGGTTTCTTAGGAATATGAAAACTAACAACCTTACAAAAGCAATCAATTTGGCATGATGAGTAGTTAACCAGTCAATCCCTAAAATCACATCAAAAGCAAGTATCTTTAAAGAGATAAGATCAACAGGTAATGTGATGGTGCCAACTTGTATCAAACAAGATTTATAAACAGTAGATGTAACGAAAGTTTTTTCTAACGGAGTTTCCACAAATAAATCAAAATCTAATTTCTCAAGAATCAAGTTTAAACATTGAGCACAAACAGGAGAGATAAAAGAATGGGTAGAATCGGTATATAATAAGGTATAGACTTCACAAAAATTTATAATTAACTAACTTGTGCTAATTTCGTTCGGGTTCCTCGCATTCTGACCATTCATGAAAAACACACTTTCAGGAACCGTTGACTTTGACTTTTCTAGGACAGCCTTTTGTGTGAAACCCCAGATTTTATGAATAAATATTTAATTTTCTCGAAATAATTTTTTTAAATATTATGGTGTGAATTTGATATAATATTATAGTTGTGGGTAGTATTTATAAATTTTGCAAAGTACGCAAGTTGTTATATAATATTCTTTTTGTCGGAGAATATTCGTACGACGGCATAATTATTGGTGCACCCCACAACGGAAGTACTATCGTAGTTAAAAATGACAAAAATATTTTATGAAAATAACGGCGGAGGTTTTACCGTTAATACTGTTGAACTACCCAGTAGTAAAAGTATAGTAATACGCGTGGTTGCATAGTAGCACACGATATTGATTATTAATGCTTACGTGAGAAGTCACTCAGTTATACTCAATTATTGCTACAGTAATTGTTGCATTATATCTCTCATATTATTAATTCGATTATTGTCACAATATTATCTGCATAATATGTTATTTTATTAAATCAATAATTAAGATGATAAGGTTATTCATATTATTAAATTGCAATATTTACAATGTCTAGAAGTTCTGTCAAGAAGAGATTTGGTCACCTAATTGTGCGCCAATAGGGAGAAATCCTTATTGGAAAGCCCCCTATTTCCTGGGAACGATCTGGTTTATAAATATTGTGAGTTATAATATTATTGATGAATGTTATTAAAATTGAAGTTGTGTTCGGAGTTGAATTTAGAGACGCGGACGTGATATTTGAGTCCGAAACGATGAAATTAGTAAAAATAGTTTATAAAACAAATTTTTTTTGGGATTCACTATTTGGTCAAAAAGTCAACAGTTGACTTTTTGGAAAAAATCAATCTTCAAAATTTTAAAATTTATATTGTTGATAAAAATAGTTTCAATATGTTGGAATTATTTGTGTTAGTGAAAATCGACATTTATTTAGATAATAATTGATGTCTGGAGGTTATATTGACCAATCGGGTATTTAACCGGATAAATGATCAATTGATTGTTATTAATTCACATGATTATAACTATTTATTCACATGTGTGTACTATTAATTCACATTCTTGTTACTATTAGGGTAGTTGGTGCAAGATTGATAATACTTACATGATTAAGTTAAAAATGGAGGTATAGATGGAGGTACTATACTGTAATTATTTTTATCACATGATTAGAACTATTGAGTCACATGATTTACTATTGATTCACATTATTTACTATTAGGGGATGTGGTGCAAGTTTGATAATACTTGCAGGACTAAATTATAAATAAATAAAAAGAGGAAGGTATTATACTGTTATTTTTCGAGCCCCAAAACGTGCAATTATCGAAACTATATTTTTCTATAAATAGAAGCTCATTCTTCCTTCATTTCTGACCAATTCACAAAAGCTTTAGAAAGATTATTATAGAGAGAAATTATAGAAAGAAGAAGAGAAGTCTGCTACTTCACTATTCCAGTATCTAGTTTTTCTAAGGTAGGGAGTATTATTTGTTTTTTATCCATGAAGAGAACTTCTATTATTCCATTCTTTATTATTCTGTTGGAATAACCTGTATACGCGGGCTACCCTATACTTGGTGAAATTTTTCTGTTGTTCCATTCTTTATCATTCTGTTGGAACATCATGTTTGTGCGTTCTACACCGAACCTGGTTCCGTCTTTATTTTTCTGTTGGAATATCATGTCTGTACGTTTTACGCCGGACCTGATTCCGTCCTTATTATTCTGTTGGAATATCATGTCTGTGCATTTTACGCCGGACCTGATTTCGTCTTTATTATTTTGTTGAAATATCTTGTCTGTGTGTTTTACGCCGGACCTGATTCCGTTATTTATTATTCTGTTGGAATAACCTGCCTGTGCGGTCTATCGCATGCCTGATGATTTCTTTTGTTATTCCATTCCTTATTATACTCAGTTGGTTAAAGTTTTGACTTCTATACTCCATGAAATTAGTGGAATATCCTTGATATTTGCGCTTCATCCAATATCTTTTCATGGAAATATTCTTCTGAGCATTCTTGAATTTTACTCTACAAAGCAGTATCATGTTGACAATTTGGACGTTATTAGTTCCTGGATAAAATAATTCTTGAACTTGTTTTATTGAATTCTTATATCATTGTCATCATCCTCATATTTATATTTTGTTGAAAGTCATCTGTGGCCTATAGTGCATAGATGGACTTGATATGATTATGACCAGGGATTATTCGGTGTAATCATGACTGTAATGTTATAAATAATATAGTAAAAGCCCTCATTGGCCCTTAGTTTATTGATGGACAGTTGTTGGCATGATCATGACCATTATTGAATACACAAATATTCTTGGCCCGTAGTGCATGGATAATTGTGGTCGTGATAATAAAGAATATCCTTGGCCGTAGTGCAAGGGTGATTCGATGATGTGGATTATTTATTAAGCTGAGTCCTAGCAATAAAAGTGATGAAAAACATTTTAAATCATAAAAGATAGTAGATTTTATTCTCTACTTGACTCTTTTAATTGATTGTTTATTCCGATGCAGTTAAACTTGATGGTTGTTATATTGTATCAGTTTAATACTGTTGAAGGCTAACAATAATATATTCTGCATTATCTTAGTCATAATATTTCCTACTGGGCTAGTTGAGCTCACCCTTTTACTTTTATTTTTCTCTTCAGAAAATGAGAACGTAGCAGGGAATAGTCGGAGAACGGAGTGACGGACCAGATGATAGCATTAGTAGTCCTCACTATTCAGTGAAATAGTGGAAAATAAATGTAATAATATTGAATTTGAGTTTGTATATTGTCTAGACGACAATATTTGTATTAAAACTCACAGCTTATGTTTTGTCGTACTTTACACGACAGTTGTATAATTAAGTTGTATTTGTATTCTGTACCATATATTTGACGACTCAGAATAGGTGATGTATACCTATTTTGGGGGTGTCACATTTTGAGTCACCGTCCCCGATGGAATTGGTTTCGCTATTGTGCAATCTCGAGCGATATGTCCTTCCTTTCCACAATTATAACATACCTTAAACTGTTGTGGGCAGTTTGGGCTGATATGTCCTTTTTTTCCGCACTTATAGCATATGACTGGTGGTCGTTCTCCTCCCTTGGAACCAATTGCTGCTGATGTTGACTTCTTCGTATAGTCATTGATGGATCTACTCTTTTGAAAATCTCCTCCCGACTCGCTTCTTCTATTCTCATGGCCACGATTACCACTAGAGTGGTTGCCGCTCTTGTCCGTATTTTTCTTTCTCCGCTAGTTATCGTTGTTCTGATGACTGATGTCACCGGTATGATCCTGGTTGTGGTCCCTTGATTGAACGTACTCGTTATCTCGCTCTGATAATTGAGCCCTGTTGACAACAACTGAATAGAGAAAAAATTTATGAGAAATGAGATATTGACGTATGTCGGGTTTCAAACCTCTAAGAAACATCCACGTCATACGTTCCTCATTCTCCACCAAATGAGGTGCAAATCTGGATAACTCCGCGAACTTCGCCTCATACTGGGACACTGTCATGTTATTTTGTTCCAATCTAATAAACTCTACCTCCTTCACATGACAAACACTTTCAGGAAAGTATTTGTCATTGAACAGTTTCTGAAATGTCTCCCGAGACATGCTGAGTGCGGATGGATGGGTACGCTTCACAGATTCCCACCAGTAATCTGCCTCATTACGGAACATAAAAGTGGCGAATGGAACTTTCTGTTCCTCTGTACATGCCAAGACATCGAATATCTTGGTAATTTACTTGACCCACGTCTCCGCCTTAATCGGTTCCGGCTTTCCCTATAATTCTGGTGGTCCCAACTCTTTGAACTTCTTGGCTGTGACCAGCTGTGCGTTGCCATTGTTTATTCCTATATTTTGAACAGTAATCTCCTTCATTTGGTTTTGCATGAATCACGAAAAGCTTCTAAACATCTCACCGTTCATCGTCTGCTCAGTGGTGTTGTTTACAGGAGGAACATTGCCAGCCTGTTGCACGTTCTCCTCATTGGTGAGCAAAGGTGTCTCCACGGTCTCATTTACTCCACTGTTAACATTCTCAGTCGATATTCTCAAATACTGCCATAAAACAAGGGTTAATTTAACAAATTAACATATCACATAATATCCCTATATTAGGACCGATCTATAAATAAGCTTAGGTAGGACACATTAGCAAAGGATTTACTCGTCTCTCCCCTCCTAGATCTATTCCCCGATCTCCGCCAGAGATCATATCCCTAAGCTCTGATACCCAACTGTGACGCCCCCAAAATAGGTATACAACACTCATTCTGAGTCGTCAAATACATGGTACAGAAACAACTACAACTTCATTAATACAACATAAAAACTGTGAGTTTAAATACAAATATTACCATCTAGACAATATTCCTACCCTAATAAAGTCCTCAATACAATTATTGATACAATATTTTACAAAATAGTGAGGACTACTAAAACCACTATCTTGAACCATCACTCCACACCCCAACTAGTTCCCGTTATATTCTCGCCTCCTGAGAAAAAAAATGAAAAAAAGGAAAAGGGTGAGCTCAACTAGCCCAGTAAAGAATATTATGACTAAGATAATGTACAACAAATTATCAGTTAGTCCTCAACAGGGAAAAATCTGATAGAATACAATAGACAACAAGTTTTAGATCAACAACTGCAGCGGAAACAATAATTCATTAGAAGAGTTAAGTAGAGAATGAAATCTACTATCATCTATGAATTTAAAAGTCCATCATCGATACTTTATCCCTGTAACATCAATCAATATACATCCTGAATCAAATAGTCATCTTTGCACTACAGGCCAAAGATATTAATCAGTCGACCATGTTCATCTCGACACATGTTCATCTTTGCACTACGGGCCAAAGATATTCATCATAAAATCATTCATCTTTGCACTACATGCCAAAGATATTCAGTTATATCATCATTTAGGACTGAGGATGATGAAAAATATTTTTAAAAAAATGAATCCAGTGAAATAAAACAATAAATATTAAGGATTCGTCATTTGGTTTATCCATGTTCAAAAATACTCCATAATAAACTATTGTGGAGCAGAATTAAAAAATGAAGATCAAAACAAAGATCCAATCAAAGATAGGAACCATAACAGAAAATCTTGAACACAGGAAAGAAAATTTAATATTTCTGTGAATAGTGTCGTATTCGTGAATAGTGTCGTATACGTGAATAGTGGCATATACGTGAATAGTAACTCCGACACTAAAAGGTAGAAATTCCATAAAAAATCATCATGTTTTGTGAATAGTAACTCGTGAATAGTAATCCCGACATGAAAAGATAAGAATTTCACAAAAAAAATCTTACCAATATTCCGGTATAATGATATTGAAAGAAATAATATCCCTTACCTCGAAAAGACAGTACTTCTGACTGGAATACTGGATATAGTGCTGAAGAAAACTTGCACCATATAGCAACAGTTAAAGTATCAAAATACTCACAAGAATACACTCGATAATATAGAGAGAGAAGGGGAGAGAAAACCTTCAGTTTCTACTGTGATTTTCAATTCTAACCTAAGCACCCTATTTATAGGAAAATGCTTAGAACATCAAAGCAGAAAATTTAATAAAATAATATTATAATTAAACAATTTCAAGCCCACCTTAGACCAACTGAATTCAGCATATTTATATCACATGTGTAGCCCAAAAAACGTTTTTCTTAAAATAATTATTTAAAACTTCTAAAAATCAATTATTTCGGAACTTCGGAACTTCAATAATTTATAATAAATAGCCCTTTTGTCAAAAAAATTCGAACCACGTATCCTTTCTATAGGAAATTTCATTCTCTACAACTTTTTAAGTTTAAATTTTTCCAAATTCCAAACAGAAATTGATCGAAATCCACAAACGGGTGATTTTACAGGCTATAATCAAATTTCAGTCAAGAAATGGGGTCCACCGACACACGAAATATGTGTTAATCATTTAATGCAACAAAAATACTCTTCCTCCTCATATACTCATATATTCCACATTCATTGTAAAAAATATCATCATTATTATATTATAATAAAATATTATTTTATCAGAAAAGATAAAATATCAATTTTTAACAAGTGTCACTTTAAAAATTTTCTCCATCTATATCCACATAAAATCAATATTTTCCTCATCATATAAATTAATAATTAATTATTCACAAACAATATTATAGAATCACAATACTCACAACTATGTCGTTCTCAGGAAAGAGGGGGCTTTCCAATAAGGATCTCTCTTTATTGGCGCGCAATTAGGTGACCAAACCTCTCATTAGACAGAACTTTCTAGACATTGCCAATAATGTTATCTAATAATATTATTCAGATAATATGAATTATTGCTTCGATAATGGAAAATAATGTGTAGTGATAATTATTGAAATAACAGTAATATAAAATATCAACGTAGCAATTATTGAATCAATAAATAAAATATTGAACAGTAATTACTGTAACAATTATTGAGTAATGCATTTTTACGTAAGAATCAATAATTGGTGCAATATCGTGTGCTACTGTGCAACAACGCGTATTACTGTATTTTAACCACCAGGTATTCTGTAAGACCCCAACTTATTATTAATGAAATTTAATTTTCTCTATTTATCATTTTGAAATAGTATGGGTTGATTTGATTAATATGGATAGTTATGGGTAAAATACGCAAATATTTTAAAATAAGCAAGTGGTTATAAAATATTCATTATTGTCGGGAAATATTCGTTTGGTCGTGGAATATTCTTGCTGTCAAGGAATATTCGTACGACGGCGCAGACTTTTGTGGGCCCCATAATGGAAAGCGATTGGATGAAAAAAATGACAAGAATAAGTTGTTTATAAATAACGGCGTAGTTGTTACCGTTAATACTATTGGAATGCCCGGTGGTTAAAACACACTAATACGTGTTGTTGAACAGTAGCACACGGTATTGCACCAATTATTGATTCTTACGTAAGAAGGCACTACTCAATAATTGTTACAGTAATTACTGTTCAGTATTTTATTTTATTGATTCAATAATTGCTGCACTGATATTTTATATTACTGTTGTTTCAATAATTATCATTATACACTATTTTTTATTATTGAAGCAATAATTCATATTATCTGAATAATATTATTAGATAACATTATTGGCAATTTCTAGAAAGTTCTGTCTAAGAAGAGGTTTGGTCACCTAATTGCGCGCCAGTACTGTGATTCTGTAATATTATTTATGAATAATTAATTATTAATTTATATGATGAGAAAAATATTGATTTTATGTGGATATAGATGGAGAAAATTTTTTTATGTGACAATTGTTGAAAATTGAAATTTTATCTTTTTCTGATAAAATAATTCATTTAAAATATTATTATATTTTAATAATATAATAATGATAATATTTTTACGATGAATGTGGGATATATGAGTATATGTGGAGGAGGAGTATTTTTGTTACCAAAAATATTTAAAGCATGTTTTATGTGTCGTGGACCCCATTTCTTGACTGAAATTTGATTATAGCTGTAAAATCGCCCGTTTGTGGATTTCGATCAATTTCTGTTTGGAATTTGGAAAAACTTTCTTCTGCAAAGTTGTAGAGAATTGAATTTCCTATAAAAACACGCGAGATTCAAATTTTCTGACAAAAGGGCTATTTATTGTGAATTATTGAAGTTCTGAAGCTCTGAAATAATTAATTTTTGGAAGTTTTAATTATGTTTTTTTAAGAAAAACATTTTTTACATGCTTGGAACTCATTTAACATGTGTTATGATGGCTGAGTTCAGATTCATGGATACGTAGGAAGATGTGGAAAATAATTAATATTAATTTATTAAATTTTCTGCTTTGGTGTTCTAAGCAATTTCCTATAAATAGGGTGCTTAGGTTAGAATTGAAAATCACATCAGAAACTGAAATTTTCTATCTCTATATTATCGAGCGTATTCTTGTGAGTATTTTGAGTATACTTTGAGTATTGCTATACGGTGCAAGTTCAAGTCATAGCCTATATCCGATGTTTCAACTAGAAGTACTGTCTTTCGAGGTAAGGGATGTTATTTTATTCGAAAATGATATTATTTCTTTAATATCATTATGCCGAATTATTGGTTGGGAATTTTTATCAAATTTGATATTTTTTTCATGTCGGGGTTACTATTCATGAGTTATTATTCACGAGTTATTATTCATGAGTTACTATTTACGAGTACTATTCACGAAGCATGATGATATTTTTTATGAAATTTCTATCTTTTGGTGTCGGAGTTACTATTCATGTATACGACACTATTCAAGTATACGGCACTATTCACCGAAAAATAAAAAAAATTCGTCCAAAATATCTATTCTGGATACTAGCTTTGAATGTATCCATGTTTTGATCATTCTTGAATTTTACTCCACTCTGATTACTTATGAAGTGTTTTTGAACTTGGATTGTTTAAAATACGAATCCTTAATATTTATTCTTTTGTTTCACTGGATTCGTTTCCTTTAAAATATTTTTCATCATCCTCAGTCCTAAATGATGATATTACTGAATATCTTTGGCCTGTAGTGCAAAGATGAATGATTTTTTGATGAATATCTTTGGCCCGTAGTGCAAAGATGAACAGGTGTTGAGATGAACATGACCGACTGATTAATATCTTTGGCCCGTAGTGCAAAGATGAACAGGTGTTTAGATGAACATGGCCAACTGATGAATATCTTTGGCCTGTAGTGCAAAGATGAATATTTGATTCCAGATATATATTGATTGTGGTTATAGGGATAAAATATCGACGATGAACTTTTAAATTCATATATAGAAGACAGTAGTTTGCATTCTCTACTTAACTCTTCTAATGAATTGTTGTTTCCGCTGCAGTTGTTGATTTAAAACTGGTTGTCTATTGTATTCTATTATACTTTTCCCTGTTGAAGACTAATGATAATTTGTTGTATATTATCTTAGTCATAATATTCTTTACTGGGCTAGTTGAGCTCACCCTTTTCCTTTTTGTTCCACTTTTCTTCTCAGGAGGCGAGAATGTAGCGAGTACTAGTCGGGGTATGAAATAAAGGTTTTAGAGAGAGTTGTTTAGTAGTCCTCACCATTTTTATAAAATAATGTATCAATAATTATGATGGAGATTTATTTGCATGTGGATATTGTCTAGACGGCAATATCTGTATTTAAACTCACAGTTTATATGTTGTAATAATAAAGTTGTAGTTATTTTTGTACCTGTATTTGGCGACTCAGAATGGGTTGGATGAAATAGACCTATTTTGGGGGCGTCACATATTCCAACAGTATTAACGGTTATGGGGCTCACACAAGATTGCGTCGTCATACGAATATTCCCCGACAGTAAGAATATTCTACGACCAAACGAATATTCTCCGACAACAATGAATATTTTATAACCACTTGCTTATTTGAGATATTTGCACATTTTACCCATAACTAACCACATTAATCAAATTAACCCATACTTTTTCAAAATAATAAATAGAGGAAATTCCATTATATAAAAAAAATTGGAGTCTTACAGAAGGTATTATATTGTAATATTTCGAACCCCAAAACGTGCAATTATCAAAACTATATTTTTCTATAAATAGAAGCTCATTCTTCCTTCATTTCTCATCAATTCACAAAAGTTTTAGAGCAATTATTATAGAAAGAAAGAAGAAGAGAAGTCTGCTACCTCACTATTCCAGTATCCAATTTTTTTAAGGTAAGGGGTATTATTTCTTTCGTGTTCTTGAAGAGAGCTATTGTTATTTCATCCCTTATTATTCTGTTAGAACATCCTGTCAGTGCGAATTACGCATGACCTTGTTCCGTTATTTATTATTCTGTTGGAATAACCTGTCTATGCGAAGTACCGCATACATGGTAAAATTCTTCTGTTATTCCATTCTTTATTATTCTGTTGGAACATCCTGTGTGTGCGTATTACGCATGACCTGGTTCCATTATTTATTATTCTGTTGGAATAACCAGTTTGTGCGGTCTATCGCATGCATGGTGATTTCTTCTGTTATTCTATTCTTTATTATTCAGTTGGAATATCATGTCTGTGCGATTACGCATGACCTGGTACCATTATTTATTATTCCGTTGGAATAACCGGTCTGTGCGGTATATCACATGCCTGGTGAATTCTTTTGTTATTCCATTCTTTATTATACTCAGTTGGTTAAAGTTTTGGCTTTTATGCTCCGTGAAATTAATGGAATATCCTTGATATTTTCGCTTCATCCAGTATCTTTTCATGAAAATATTCTTCTGAGCATTCTTGAATTTTACTTCACAAAGCAGTATCATGTTGACAATTTGAACGTTATCGGTTCTTGTATAAATTAATTCTTGAACTTGTTTTATTGAATTCTTATATCATTGTCATCATCCTCATGTTTATATTATGTTGAAAGTCATCTGTGGCCTGTAGTGCATAGATAGACTTGGTATGAGTATGACCAGGGATTATTCGGTATAATCATGACCGTAATGTTACAAATGATGTGGTAAAAGTCCTCATTGGCCCGTAGTGCATTGATAGACAGTTGTTGGCATGATCATAACCATTGATGAATACACGAATATCCTTGGCCCGTAGTGCATGGATAATATGTGGTCGTGATACTAATGAATATTCTTGGCCGTAGTGCAGGAATGATGTTTATTTATTAAGCTGAGTCTCAGCGATAAAAGTGATGAAAAACCTTTTAAATCATAGAAGATAGTAGATTTTATTCTCTACTTGACTCTTCTAATGGATTACTTGTTCCGCTACAGTTAAACTTGATGTTTGTTATATTTTATCAGTTTAACACTGTTGAAGGCTAACGATAAATTATTCTGCATTATCTTAGTCATAATATTTTTTATTGGGCTAGTTGAGCTCACCCTTTCTTTCACTGTTCTCTTCAGAAAATGAGAACGTAGCCGGGACTAGTCGGAGAACGGAGTGACAGTCCAGATGATAACATTAGTAGTCCTCACTATTCTGTTAAATAGTGTGACAATAAATGTAATGAGGACTCCATTGAGTTTATATATTGTCTAGATAACAATATTCTTACTAAAAACTCTTAGATTATATTTTGTCGTATTTTGCACGACTGCTGTATAATTAAGTTGTATTTGAATTTTGTACCATTTATTTGGCTACCCAAGATGGGCGATGTATATCTGTTTTGGGGGCGTCACAATACGTACCCAAATCACACCCAAAACACTATATTATGAAAAAAATTCAATTCTATAAAATATTAATTATTTTTTTGTTGTTTTAAAAGAAAAGTAAAAAAAAAATCCGGACGACCGGACTGGAACCGGACTCTCTCTCTCTCCCTATATATATATATATATATATATATATATATATATATATATATATATATAGGAATTCCATCCACAGCAACCAGTTGTTGGGAGCAACCCATTTTTGGCCAGCCGTTACAGCCTGTACCGGCCCTTATGTAATTTTTTAATTTTTTTATAAGCCGTTACAGGCTGTAGCGGCTAGCCAAAAATGGATTACTCCCAACAACCGGCTGCTGTGGATGAAATTTCATATATATATATATATATATATATATATATATATATATAGCCTGGCGTTAACGAACAGACTATGGCAACGGTCCGAATCGCCGCCATAGTCGTTTCATTAACGAACCAATCCGTTGGAGAGATTTTTCATATATATATATATATATATATATATATATATATATATATATATATATATATATATATATATATATATATAGGCTGACTCTCTATAGCGAATCATAGGGGCGAACTAAAAATGAACCGGCTATAACGACGGATTTTTTCGTCTTTATAGCATAAAAAGTTAATTTTTTATATTGTATAGTCGGTTCATTTTTAGTTTACTCATTATTGGTTCGCTGAAGAGACGCACCCCCCCCCCCTCTCTCTCTATATATATATATTTATATAAATAATGATCATCATATCTTAAATTTCAAATTTATTGTCACTATATGGAAAATGGCTAAAAAAGTATTTTTACTTCGTTGGTTGTTCTTTTAATTTTAATGAGATAAAAGGGTAAAAAAAGTAAAATAATAAATTACACAATTAGGACAAATTTTACTCAGGTAACAAGATAAATCAAGCAAATGACACTATAAGCACACACAACAAATTTACACAATTCAATTAACTAAAACGAATTATATATTTAGAATATTAAACTTCTGCTAGAATCAAACAGATCGTTAGATGACTGAAATGAATGATGTGTTTTGATTTTGTTTTTATTAATTTGTTTGTCATCAAAAATGTTATTTAAGTGTATATCTGATTTTTATTTTTGATTAAATAAAGTGAAATATATTTTTATTTTGATTCTTTATGTTTTCTTTTTTATGATTTTATCTTTTTATCTAAAGAAAAATAAAATAAAATATCATTTAGAAAAAGCTATTTTAATTACACATAAGCAGTAATTTGTCATGTCAGCCTATCATAGCATCAATTTATGACGTAACGATTCAATTGAACATAATTGAAAAAAAAATCAAGAGCTTAATTACCTAACTGAAAAAATTAAAAGATGATCACCGAAATAAAAAAATTGAATAGTTTAGATATAGTAATTTATATTTAAGCCTATAATTAATTATTAGTCTACATATATTGTATTACAAATTGATATTTTTAAATAATTTTTCTTAGTCCTTTAAAGTGTTGGAGCCTTATGGATAGATTTGGAAATCAACTTTACTATAGTAAGTTATATAGTTTTTTATTACATTAAAATTATATTGATAAGTTGTATAATTGGGATCCGGTTAGCATGAAGTATATTTTTGAGTAAGTTGGTCAATTGGCCAATAAAATACTGATACACATAGAGCCTCGCCTACATGTCAGCACTGTATTAGTCAATTAACTAACTTATCCAAAAATGAAATTCATATTAATCACTTCCGTATAATTGTATTTGTGACGCCCCTAAAATAGGTATACATCACCTATTTCGAGTCGCCAAATACATGGTACAAAATACAAATACAATCTTTAATATAAAACAAGAAAGTTGTGAGTTTTAATATAAATACTGTCTTCTAGACAATATTCACTCTCAGAATAAGTCATCATTACATTTATTGTCACACTATTTAATAGAATAGTGAGGACTACTAATACTATCATCTGGTCCATCACTCCGTTCTCCGACTCGTCCTAGCTATATTCTCATTTCCTAAAGAGAACAGTGAAAGAACGGGTGAGGTCAACTAGCCCAAAAAGAAATATTATGACTAAGATAATGCATAATAAATTATCATTAGCCTTAAACAGTGTTAAACTGATACAATATAACAAACATCAAGTTTAACTGCAGTGTAACAAGCAATCCATTAAAAGAGTTAAGTAGAGAATAAAATCTATTATCTTTTATGATTTAAAAGGTTTTTCATCACTTTTATCGCTAGGACTCAACTTAATAAATAATCCACATCATCGAATCACCCCTGCATTACGGCCAATAATATTCTTTAGTATCACGACCACAATTATCCATGCACTACGAGCCAAGAATATTTGTGTATTCATTAATGGTCATGATTATGCTAACAACTGTCCATCAATGCACTACGGGCCAACGAGGACTTTTACCACATCATTTGTAATATTACGGTCTTGATTACAGCGAATAATCCCTGGTCATAATCATACCAAGTCCATCTATGCACTACAGGCCACAGATGACTTTCAAAAAAAATATAAACATGAGGATGATGACAATGATATAAGAATTCAATAAAACAAGTTCAAGAATTAATTTATCCAGGAACTAATAATGTCCAAATTGTCACAATGATACTACTTTGTAGAGTAAAATTCAAGAATACTCAGAAGAATATTTTCATGAAAAGATACTGGATGAAGCGCAATTATCAAGGATATTCCACTAATTTCATGGAGTATAGAAGTCAAAACTTTAACCAACTGAGTATAATAAAGAATGGAATAACAAAAGAAATTACCATGCATGCGGTACTTCGCATAGACAGGTTATTCCAACAGAATACTAAATAACGGAACCAGGTCAGTCGAAATTCGCACCGACTGGATGTTCCAACAGAATAATAAAGAATGAAATAACAATAGAAATCACCATACATGCGGTACTTCGCATAGACAGGTTATTCCAACAGAATACTAATAAGGACGGAATCAGGTCCGGCGTAAAACGCACAGACAGGATATTTCAACAGAATAATAATAAAGACGGAACCAGGTCCGGCGTAAAACGCACAGACATGATATTCCAACAGAATAATAAAGACGGAATCAGGTCTGACGTAAAACTCACAGACAGGATATTCCAACAGAATAGTAAAGACGGAATAATAGAAGAATGTCACCAAGTATAGGGTAGCCCGCATATACATGTTATTCCAATAGAATAATAAAGAATGGAATAACATAAGTTCTCTTCATGAATACAAAAGAATAATACCCCTTACGAGTACAATAAATAATATTCCCTACCTTAGAAAAAAGAGTACTGGATATAGAAGTAGTGAAGTAGCAGAACACTTTCTTCTTTCTCTCTATAGTTTCTCTCTCTAGAGTTTTAGTGAATTCGTAAGAAATAATGAAGGAATGAGCTTCTATTTACAGAAAAATAGCTGCATAGTAACTAACTCATGAACGGTCCAGATTGATTTACTTTAATCTGACGGTCCATATTTAAAGCAAAATCTTTTAAATAAAATATAATATATTATATTTATAATCTAATAAAATGAATAACTTTATAAAAGATTTTACTATACAAACACTATGCAGACACTATGCAAACACTATGCATAATAAAATATAATATATTCTAATTATTGTCTAATAAAACAAATAACTTTACAAAAATATTTTATTTTATATAAAAAGATTTTACTATGCAGACACTGTGCAACACTATGCATAATAGAATATAATATATTCTATTTATAGAATAACTTTATAAAAGTATTCTGTTTTATATAAAAAGATTTTCTGTATTATTACATTAATAATACCAATAAAATAAAATTGAGTGACTTATCACGTAAACATCAATAATCAATACCGTGTGCTACTATGCAACCACGCGTATTACTGTACTTTTACTACCGAGTAGTTCAACAGTATTAACGGTAAAAATTTCGCCGTTATTTTCATAAAATATTTTTGTCGTTTTCTCAATCAGACAATAATTCCGTTATGGGGTCCACCAATGATTGTGTCGTTGCACGAATATTCCCTGATAAAACAAATATTTCCCGACCAATCAAATATAATATGACAACTTGCATACTTTGTAAAATTTATAAATACTACCCACAACTATAACATTATATCAAATCCACACCATAATAAAAAATATATATATCGAGAAAATTAAATCTTAATTCATAAAATCTGGGGTCTCACAATCTCCCCTCCTTATGGAATTTCACCCTCGAAATTTACGTACGTACTTGGTATGTTGAACAGGTGAGGATACCTTGACTTCACTACAAATTCTAACTCTTGAGGTATAACCTTTGAGCGTCGAATATGATCATTCTTATCCAAGATGTTAACACGTATCTCCTCATACGTTAAATCTTCTGCTATCTCGTCCGGTTTTAAATTAATAATGTGATTCTGGTAGTCCACATATTTTCGTAACATCGATACGTTAAAAACGTTATGAACACGCGACATACTTGGCGGTAAAACGAGTCTATAAGCCACAGTTCCTACTCGATCGAGGATTTCAAATGGGGCAATTAGATCGAGGGTTGAGATTTTCTCTCTTCGTCGATTCTTGCTTCTAGAATAACGCCCTCTTGAACCTTCTTCTTTCTTCACATTCATCAGCTCCGGGTATGTAGCTTGAGCGGCTTTAACTTTATCGATTAAAGTTGATTCTACTCGTATATTCATTATCTTCACTTGGGTTCCTAGAGTCTTTAACTCTATCTTTATCATTTGTAAGTCGTACGAAATGGGCCTTTGTGTTAACAACATCGCACTCGTAAGTGCATACAATCTTCTGCTCAACGCGTCAGCTACCACGTTCGTTTTCCTACGATGGTAGTGAATGGTACGATCGTAATCTTCAACAGCTCGAGCCAACGTCTTTGGCGCATGTTACGTTCGCTTTAGTTGAAGAAATATTTAAGGGTTTTAGAAATGGATTTTGTACTTTGGTCAATACAAAATTCGATTTCACGCTCTAGGGGTACGCTAAGAAGTCTTCAAGAATACGTCAGAAAATTTATTAACAATAGAAATATCATTCAAAACTGTGACCCTCATCCAAGACTTGGATAGTAAGTCACATTGCTACCTATCAACTTGCCACCGTTATTCACAACGTCCCATATGGAAAGTTCGGCTTCGGTGCATTCCACACAAGGAAGTCAACAACGAAAGGACCGGGGCTCTTTACTTATGGCTTGATATGACAATGATTGACTTTAGTGGTTTGGTTGTTTGAATTCGCATAATAGGTTGGTTAGGAATATGAAAGCTAACAACCTTACGAAAAGTTTGATGAGTAATTAACCAATCGATTCCTAAAATCGCATCAAAGGTAAGTTTCTTTTTCAAGGAGATAAGATCGACAGGTAACGTGAAAGTGTCGATTTGAATCAACAAGATTTATAAACAATGGAGGTAACGAAGGTTTCTACTATCGAAGTTTCAACCAATAAGTTAAAGTCTAATTTCTTCGAAGTTAAATTTAAACGTTGAACGCAAGCAAGAGAGATAAAAGAATAAATAGAACTGATATCGAATAAGGTATAGACTTCGCAAGAATTTATAATTAACTAACTCATAATAACTTCATTCGATTCCTCGTCACGAAAAACGCTCTCCCTTAAACTACCGAATTTGACTTGTTCGGGACAGTCTTTGGTGTCGTCATTACCACTGGAATTAACTTTCGCTATAGGGCTGTTGGATATACATATAGAAATGAATGAAATAAAACCAATAGGTGTGACATTTGGTTCATACCTTTTCAAAGAGATGCATCTTTTCAAAGGGATGTACCTTTTCAAAGAGATGTATCCTTTCAAAGGGACACAACCTTTCAAAAGGATGTAACCTTTCAAAAGGGTGTAACATTTCAAAAGGATGTAACCTTTTGAAAGGATGTATATCTTCAAATGGGTATTTGGAAACCTATAAATAGGTCCCAAATCTACCCAAATCAATCACTTCATCTTCACCATTAATCCTTCTCAAGTTCTTAAAAATTAATTCATTCTTCATTCATTAAGAGTCATAGAGAGTATACAATATTTTGTTGGTTCGTGGAACTCTTCCATTGAAGTGCTTCTTGTGAGAGTTGAAGACCATTTTATCCTGGGAAGTAGACGTCCATTGTTCCATCCTTAAGCACCGATAGCGGGGACGAAATCTGCTTTAAGGAGAGACTGTCCAACAGTTGACTTGGTTTTAAAAGTTTGTCAATTGCATCCTGTAAGTCATTAATATAAAATTGTTTATTTTCTAATTCTGTTTATATAATTAGTATATATATAATAATACTAAGGAGTAACAAGGGCATATTCCACCCTCAACTGCTTCGTCGTACTCCTGCTCCATGATCAGAATCATTAGCCTTCGATCCATATCGAATTGGGGTTGGCCGCAATGTATAGGGTAATTCAAAACTCGATGATGGGTTCTCCCAATTGCTGTCAAAAAAGAGAAATACATATCATCTATTTTAGCTTTCTTGGATCGGACTTGTCTTTCCACAATATCAACGCGTCGTGTGGCTTTTACCCATGCATCTTTCATTCTCACTCGTTCAGTTGTTTCTTCTTTCAGCTGCTCCTTGACATTTGAATTCTCAGATTCCAGCTTTAATATTGTATACTCTGCCAAAGAGCGCTCCTGTTCAGCTATCGCACATCGCGTAATACAATTTTGAATTGTTACATTCCTTTGCTCCACGGCCACCTTCTGTTCTTCAGCATGCTCTTCTAACTCATGAATACGATTTTTTAATTCTACATTTTGATCAATATGTTCTTCTAATAAATCCTCCTCAGGTTCCTCCTCTTCCTCACTCTCAGTTGCTACCTTTGCGACTAGCTTGAATGCAACTTTTAATTCCTCAATCACCACATGGATATCTCTAATCACATTATCTTGGTTGGTGATTAGAGGTGTCTCCACGGTCTCATATGCTCCATTGCTATTCTCAACATTCTCGAATGTCATTTTCAAATACTGCCACAAAATAAGGGTTAATTGACATGTAACATATTATCTCTATATTCTGACCGACCAATTAAATACCAAATAAACTTAGGTAGGTCATACTAGTGAAGGAATTCATCGTCACTCCCCTCCTAGTTCTTGTTTCACATCTCAGCCAGGGATCATATCCCTAAACTTTGATACCAACTGTGACGCCCCCAAAATAGGTATACATCACCTATTTCGAGTTGCCAAATATATGGTACAAGATACAAATACAATCTTTAATATACAATAAGAGAGCTGTGAGTTTTAATACAAATATTGTCTTCTAGATAATATACACTCTCAGAATAAGTCCTCATTATATTTATTGTCACACTATTTCACAGAATAGTGAGGACTACTAATACTATCATCTGGTCCATCACTCCGTTCCCCGACTCATCCCAGCTATATTCTCATTTTCTGAAGAGAACAGTGAAAGAAAGGGTGAGCTCAACTAGCCCAGTAAGAAATATTATGACTAAGATAATGCAAAATAAATTATCATTAGCCTTAAACAGTGTTAAACTGATACAATATAACAAACATCAAGTTTAACTGCAGCGGAACAAGCAATCCATTAAAAGAGTCAAGTAGAGAATAAAATCTATTATCTTTTATGATTTAAAAGGTTTTTCATCACATTTATCGCTGGGACTCAGCTTAATAAATAATCCACATCATCGAATCACCCCTGCACTACAGCCAAGGATATTCTTTAGTATCACGACCACAATTATCCATGCACTACGGGCCAAAAATATTTGTGTATTCATTAATGGTCATGATCATGCCAACAACTGTTCATCAATGCACTACGGGCCAACGAGGACTTTTACCACATCATTTGTAATATTACGGTCATGATTACACCGAATAATCCCTGGTCATAATCATACCAAGTCCATCTATGCACTACAGGCCACAGATGACTTTCAAAAAAAATATAAACATGAGGATGATGACAATGATATAAGAATTCAATAAAACAAGTTCAAAAATTAATTTATCCAGGAACTAATAATGTCCAAATTGTCAACATGATACTGCTTTGTAGAGTAAAATTCAAGAATGCTCAAAAGAATATTTCCATAAAAAGATACTGGATGAAGCGCAATTATCAAGGATATTCCACTAATTTCATGGAGTATAGAAGTCAAAACTTTAACCAACTGAGTATAATAAAGAATGGAATAACAAAAAAAATCACCATGCATGCGGTACTTCGCATAGACATGTTATTCCAACAAAATACTAAATAACGGAATCAGGTCAGGCGAAATTCGCACCGACAGGATGTTCCAACAGAATAATAAAGAATGGAATAACAACATAAATCACCATGCATGCGGTACTTCGCATAGACAGGTTATTCCAACAGAATACTAATAAGGACGGAATCAGGTCCGGCGTAAAACGCACAGATAGGATATTTCAACAGAATAATAAAGACGAAATCAGGTCCGGCGTAAAACGCACAGACAGGATATTCCAACAAAATAGTAAAGACGAAATAATAGAAGAATGTGACCAAGTATAGGATAGCCCGCGTATACAGGTTATTCCAACAGAATAATAAAGAATGAAATAACATAAGTTCTCTTCATAAATACAAAAGAATAATACGTCTTACGAGTACAATAAATAATATTTCCTACCTTAGAAAGAAGAGTACTGGATATAGAATTAGTGAAGTAGCAGAACATTTTTTTTCTTTCTCTCTATAGTTTCTCTCTCTAGAGTTTTCGTGAATTCGTGAGAAATAATGAAGGAATGAGCTTCTATTTATAAAAAAATGGACTGCATAGTAACTAACTCATGAACGGTCCAGATTGATTTACTTTAATCTGACGGTCCGTATTTAAAGTAAAATCTTTTAAATAAAATATAATATATTCCATTTATAATCTAATAAAATGAATAACTTTATAAAAGATTTTACTATGCAAATACTATGCAGGCACTATGCATAATAAAATATAATATATTCTTATTATTGTCTAATAAAACAAATAACTTTATAAAAGTATTTTGTTTTATATAAAAAGATTTTACTATGTAAAATACTATGCATAATAAAATATAATATATTCTATTTATAGAATAATTTTATAAAAGTATTCTGTTTTATATAAAAAGATTTTACTATACAAAACACTATGCAGACACTATACAACACTATGCATAATAGAATATAATATATTATATTTATAGAATAACTTTATAAAAGTATTCTGTTTTATATAAAAAGATTTTCTGTATTATTACATTAATAATACCAATAAAACAAAACTGAGTGACTTATCTCGTAAGTATCAATAATCAATATCGTGTGCTACTATGCAACCACGTGTATTACTGTACTTTTACTACCGAGTATTTCAACAGTATTAACGGTAAAACTTCTGCCGTTATTTTTATAAAATATTTTTGTCATTTTCTCAATCAGACAATAATTCCGTTGTGGGGTCCACCAATGATTGTGTCGTTGCACGAATATTCCCTGATAAAATAAATATTCTCCGACCAATCGAATATAATATGACAACTTGCATACTTTGAAAAATTTATAAATACTACTCACAACTATAACATTATATCAAATTCACACCATAATAAAAAAAATATATCAAGAAAATTAAATCTTTATTCATAAAATCTGGGGTCTCACAGTATTGGTAATGAAAAACTATATAACTTAGTATGGTGAAATTGATTTTCAACTTCACCCTAACTAAATCCCTCTGGGATAGGCGGATGCTGACAAACATAGAGTCTCGTCAGCGTGTCAATACTCTATTGGTCAATTAACCAACTTACCCAAAAATTAACTTCATGCTAACCCCTTCCGGAATAGGCATAGAGAGAGACGGATCCGATTAGAATTAAGTTAACTTCATGGTAAGTTTGTCAATTAATCAATGCAGTATTAACACACACATAGAGATCGACTCTTATTCTGCGTGTCGACACTGTATTGATTAATTAGCCAAAATTAACTTTATACTAATCACTTCCGATAAAGACTAAGAAAAACTTTAATTTAGTTGACGGACAATTCAATTCACTATTAATGTGAGAAATTTTTGTGAGAAAATATATTTAATTTTCAAATATATTTTTTTTACTTGATAAAGTAGTGGTCCGACAATAGTATGCGTGCGTGAAATTGTTTTTGTTATACGCAATTGGACCAAAATATTCATAATATCTTTGGACCGATTGACGGTGTCCCCACATATTAAGGTGACAAATATCTGATTGTTTGATTTTGTAATATATATTTTTAATTTATTACAGCCGTCCTATAGGCTACAGTCCCATATGATATGATACATTTTGGATCAAATGTATTTGTGAAGCGTCGGTGATTTGGAATCAACTTCACAAAACTCACTGCATGCCTAAATAAAGTTTACGTGAACAAGTATTAGTCATAATTTTTTTAAAAATATGTATAATAAGTAAAATTTTTTAATATTTTTTATTAATAAAAATATGAAAGTATACAGTTGTGTAATTTTTAAAATTACACAGTCTACGATAGTGAAAATAATATAGTGAATTCATTCTACTATCGTAAAGTAATTCTCTCTACTATCGTAAAGTAGTCACTCCACGATTTGAGAATTTAGTCTATGTTCGACTGTACAGATGAACTACTCTACTCTCTACTCTACGATAGTAGAGTGAATTCACTACTCTACTAGCTATCGTAGACTGTATAATTTTAAATTTTACACAATTGTGCACGTCTATTTTTATCTTAATTTAATCTTATTTATTAATAAATTTCGTAATTATAATTCGGTATAAATTTATAACAATGCATAGTCGGACTCTTTGGCTAATTATAATTTAATGATTTTTGTTAATGGAAAGCAATAAAACACAATCAAATATGTAGTAACGCCGTAATTGTGAAAAATAATTCTCGCTAATTCATGTATAAATATTGTAAAATTATTTAAAAAGTAATATTAATTATAAGATTTATTATTTTATAAATTTAGATAAAATGTAGTAATTTTAAATTTAAAAATATTTTAAACTAATTTGTAAAAGTGAATAATAATTTATATTTTAAAAGAGAAGGAGTATTTATTTAATTAATTAAAGATGTGATGGCCAGGCCCAACTCGTCTTTAATTGAGGGATTATTAGAGAAAAACACCTTTTTATTTTGGGGCCTTGTTTTTATGACCCCTTTTAATGAAATCTGTGACGAGGAGATTTTTGTGTGTTATAAAATTAAGTAAAATATATTTGGCTACAAATATTCTTTACCCAAAATTATAATTTTAGTACTATATTTTTATGAATTATAATTTTAAGATTATTGATCTTAAGATTAAATAATTTTAGTTACATGTTTATTTAGAATGTGATAATTTAAAATAAATTTATATTATGTTTGTTTTGTTCAGAATTATTTAAAAGTTTGGATTCATTTTAACTTAATCTAAAGGCTCATATTTCATCTTACATACACACAATCCCGCCCAAATTTCATCTTACATACACACAATCCCGCCCAAATTTCCTCCTCCTTCTCCTTCTCTCTCCTCTCTCCTTTTTTATTTCCTCCTCCTTCTCTCTTTCTCTCTCCTATTCCTCTCCTCATTTTCTTTCTCCCTTTTCATCTTTTTCTCTCTCTCCTAGGTCTCTCTCTTTCTCTCTTCCCCTCTTCCTTCATTTACTTAACTAATTGGTATTTTAATATTTTATTTTAAATTATAATAATTTTTTAGAGTGTGGATTCATTTAAAATATATAATACATAAAAAATATCAATGGTAAGAAAACAAAAGTAAAAACAAGATCATAATTTACTTATAAAAAAGAATTACTTATAAATAGATTCTTTTTCTTCTTTTTTTTTTATCAAATAGAACAAATGTTAACAAATTAGAAATATTAATAATAATGATAGCAATAATTATAATAATAAGTATGATAATAATAATAATAATAGTAATAATAATAATAATAATAATAATAATAATAACAATAATAACAACAACAACAACAACAACAACAATAATAATAATAACATAACAATATCAATAACAATAATAATAATAAAAGGGAAAATGTCTATACACAGCTGTGTATTACACAGTAGGCTATGGCGACGGTTTTTTGGGCTATAACGACGGTTTCACCCGTCGTCATAGCTATTATGGGCTATGGCGACAGTTTACCGTCGCTATAGCCCAAAAAATTTGTCGTCATAACCCTACTGTGTAATACACAGCTGTGTATATACATATACCTCATAATAAAAATAACAATAATAATAATAATAATAATAATAATTGTTATTGATGATTTGTAAGTTTTGTAGACATGTTTAGATTTTTCTGAATATCTATTTTTAAAGGAAAATTAATTATTACGGTGGTGTGGTGAATTATGATAATTGTTATGTGTGATTGTAAATTATTTAAGGTTCTAAAAAGTCTTTAGGTAATATAGTATTTTTTGAATTTTAATCTAATTTTTCGTTACATCGTGCTTTCAGGCACGGTTAATTACTAGTTGATGGATAAAATAGGATACACTAATCATTTCTAAAAAAAGGTAAAAGCTAATTTTATTCATAAATTTTTAATCTCAAATAATAGGGATTATAATACCTGAATAAATATGACATTAAATAGAATCTCATTTCAAGTTATATTATTTTATTCTTGGACTAATAATCACAAGTCCAATTTTTAAAATAAATAAGGAACTAATTGAGATCAAAAATCTAATCTCAAATGTTATCTTCATGAACTTAACTTACATTTTTAAAAATTATGTTAATTTAGCAGTTCACCTGACAATCCATCCATAATTATAAACATAAAGAGAAAATGTAAAGCTGTGAGAGAATTGGAAAATTTCATATAATTTAATTTTATGTGTTAATAACTTTATAATATACTCCATCCGTTTCAAAATTAGAGATACAATTTGGCTTTTGAGGTTAAACGACAACATATAATTAAACTTCAAATTGATGTGAATTTATTTAATTTTAGTTAATACAATAATTATAATTTATATAATATATAACAAAAACTATTAATCACAAAATTTATTTAATTTTAAACTTTTATAAATTATTCTAATTTTAAAAATTAATTAATATATCGTTGTATGATCTCAAAAATTAAATTATCTCCAAATAATTTTGAAAGAATGGAGTATAAGGCAGTATTTATTAGGGCTGAGCAAGTAACCAAATTGGAATCGAAACCGCACCAAAAATCGCACGAACCGCACCAATTAAAACCGCACCAATTAAAATCGCACCCAACGGTTCCGGCGTATGTGGCGGTTTTAGGTGGGTTGAATAACCAAATTTACGGTTCCAGTTTGGTTACTAGTCAAAATCGCACACAAAAAACCGAAACCAACCTGTGTGTGTGTATGTATTTATTATCTCTAGTAAATTCTAAAGTTACTTTTCACTTGAACACGTTCAGAGAAAACCTCAGTCTTGCATTATTATGTTTTCACCAAATGAAAGAAGATGTTAGAGGTTATAGAGTCAAAAATTAAACAATTAGGTTTTGGAATTTCGAATTTGTTTGATGCGTTATTAGAGGGGCTTATAGCTGACGGCTCGAGTACTAGATGCATTGGTTAATGTCAATGCTATAATAGTAATAGTCTAATAGATTATTTTTCAAATTAGGTATTGTTAGGATTATATTCTATAAGTCCTCCCTGCAATATATAAGATAGAATTTCATTCTATCTGTAGTATATACTTTTAATTTTTGGGGAACTAGATAAATATTCTTGTTTGTTATCGAATATATGGTCTCTGTTGTTTTATATAGCGTATGTTTTAATTTTAAAGCATGCTTGATATAATTCTTATTGTCGACTCTGTCACTAAGTTAATTGCTCGATGTAAGTTTTATGTTAAATTTTATTGAAGACTTAGACTTTTTTTTTGTTTCAATTGGTTTTAGAATCGAAATCGCACAAATTAAAACCAAATCGCACACTTTAAAACCGCACCGCACCAATTACAAGCGGTTTCAGGTGCGGTTTTGAATTTTTCAAATCGCACCTGAGCGGTTTCGGGTGCAATTTGGACTTCAAACCGCACCAAACCACACCATGCTCACCCATAGTATTTATAGTCTTTTCATTTGAAATCCATGCATGCAAGTTGTTCTCAATGGTAACAACAAGATCCACAATATCGTATTTAAGTCCAAATATTATTATGTGATATATATATAATTTATAGTACAGGTGATGGGTGGGACTGGTGTCATTTATATACAAGTACAACAAATCTAGTTGTGCAGATATGGAGTCGAAATATCTCAAGACAGGCATTTAAGAGCTGCTTTTGGTTGTGGCAGTTACTTCAGGATCTATCTTATCTTTTCTTTTCTTCTTAGTTCTTATGAATGAATGGCACCAAGATACAATACAACATATGAAAAGAAACCAAGATAACGTGAAGGAATGGAAGGATGATATAAAAACTAAGATTATAAAATTTTACATGCTTTTAAGAGGCTGTTTGATTAGCACTGAATGATTGATCGATTCAGCCATTCAGTGCGTTTGTTTAGGAAAAAAATCGTCTCAATGGCTGAATCCGCCAATCATTCAGACGATTTGGGCCGGATGAATTTTTTTTATAATATTAACTATTATATTATATCAAGCAAAATTAAGTAAATTTACAATAATTTTGAATTTTTTCAAAGGGGTAAAATAGTTAAAAAAATTATTATTAAGATGTATCAAACATGTTAATTATAAAATAATTTTTTTCATTCAGATTTAAATTTAGATTCAGATTAAGATTTATTTAATTTTTATCAAACACCTCCTTACATAGAATATATTACTTATGATATATACTTGAGTGATCTTTTCATTTAATACCAATTGATTTCAATACATTTCAACTGTCTTGATTTTCTCGATTTCAAGCACTATTATTTATTTAACTAGTAGTATTAGTTCTTAGATGACTATGGATAGACTAGATCTTTTACTAGAACGACTCCCATGGAGTATGGATATTCTCTATTTAAATCTATATATATGGTCTTCGCATTATTTATTCAATTTTTATCAAACACTCCCTTACATAGAATATTTACATATGATATATACTTGAGTGATCTTTTCATTTAATTTCAATTGATTTCGAGACATTTCAAGTGTCTTGATTTTCTCTATTTCAAGCACTATTATTTACTACCTCCGTTCCTAAATGATTGTTGTTTAAAGTTTTGGCACATGGATTAAGAAAGTATCATTTACCAAGTAAAATTTATTTGAAATTTCATCACTACCCCTTTATGGGAAGTTGAAAACTATTAATACAAGGGAGAGAATTTCTTGGGACAATGAGAGAAGGTATGGGTAATATAGAAAAATAAATAATTTATTCTCTTTGAAAGTTGTAAACGACAAATTTTTTTGAACAAATTTTTTCTTCTAAAACGACAATCTTTTAGGAACGGAGTGAGTATTTAACTAGTAGTATTAGTTCTTAGATGACTATGAATAGACTAGATCTTTTACTAGAACGACTCCCGTGGAGTATGAATATTCCCTATTTAAATCTATATATATTGTAAGAGCCCAACTTTTTATAAATAAAGATTTTATTTCTCTAATTATTATTTTAAAATAGTAATGGTTGATTTGATTAATGTGGTTAATTATGGGTAAAATGCGTAAATATTTTAAATAAGCAAGTGGTTATCAAATATTCATTGTTGTCGGGGAATATTCGTTTGGTCGTGAAATATTCTTACTGTCGGGGAATATTCGTACGACGGTGCAGCCTTGTATGAGCCCCATAACGAAAAATGATTGGATGAAGAAAACGACAAGTATAAGTTATTTACAAATAACGGCGTAGTTGTTACCGTTAATACTGTTAGAATACCCGGTGGTTAAAACCCAGTAATACGCGTTGTTGCACAGTAGCATACGGTATTGCACCAATTATTGATTCTTACGTAAAAAGACACTACTCAATAATTGTTACAGTAATTATTGTTCAGTATTTTATTTTATTGATTCAATAATTACTGCGTTAATATTTTATATTACTGTTGTTTTAATAATTGTTACTACACAGTATTTTCTATTATCGAAACAATAATTCATATTATCAGAATAATATTAATAGATAACATTATTGGCAAAGTCTAGAAAGTTCTGTCTAAGGAGAGATTTGGTCACCTAATTGCGCCCCAGTAAGGAAAAATTCTTATTGGAAAGCCCCCTCTTTCCTGGGAACGGCCTGGTTGCCAGTACTGTGATTCTGTAATATTATTTGTGAATATTAATTATTGATTTATATGATGAGAAAAATATTGATTTTATGTGGATATAGATGGAGAAAATTTTTAAAGTGACAATTGTTAAAAATTAATATTTTATCTTTTTCTGATAAAATAATTCATTCAAATATATTATTTTAATAATATATTAATGGTGATATTTTTTATAATTAATGTGGAATATATGAGTATATGAGGAGGAATAGTATTTTTGTTGCATTAAATGATTAAAACATGTTTTTATATGTTTGTGGACCCCATTTCTTGATTGAAATTTGATTATAGCATGTAAAATCGTCCATATATGGATTTCGGTCAATTTCTGTTTGGAATTTGGAAAAACTTTCTTCTGCAAAGTTGTAGAGAATTGAATTTCCTATAAAAACTCGCGAGATTCAAATTTTCTAATAAAAGGGCTATTTATTATGAATTATTGAAGTTCCGGATTAATTGATTATTATTTTTTTTGGAGTTTTAAATAATTATTTTAAGAAAAACGTTTTTTTGGGCTACACATGTGATATAAATGTGCTGAATTCAGTTGGTCTAAGGTGGGCTTGAAATTGTTTAATTATAATATTATTTTATTAAATTTTCTACTTTGGTGTTTTAAGTAATTTCCTATAAATAGGGTGCTTAGGTTAGAATTGAAAATCACACCAGAAACTGAAATCTTCTCTCTCTTTCTCTCTCGATATATTGACCGTATTCTTGTGAGTATTTTGATACTTTGAGTGTTGCTATACAATGCAAGTTCTTTCATCACTATATCCAGTATTCCAGTTAGAAGTACTATTTTTGCGAGGTAAAGGATGTTATTTTATTCGAAAATGATATTATTTCTTCAATATCATTATGCCAAAATATTGGTTAAATTTTTTTTATCAAATTTAGAACTTTTTCATGTCGGGGTTACTATTCATGAGTTACTATTCACGAGTACTATTCACGAAGCATGATGATTTTTTTGTGGAATTTCTATCTTTTGGTGTCGGAGTTACTATTCACGTATACGGTACTATTCACGAATACGACACTATTCACAGAAAAATTAAATTTTCTTTTCTATGTCCAAGATTGTCTGTTATAGTTCCTATCTTTGATTGGATCTATGTTTTGGTCTTCATTCCTGAATTTTACTCAACTCTGGTTATTTATGAAGTATTTTTGAACTTTGATTGTTTAAAGTACGAATCCTTAATATTTGTTCTTTTGTTTCACTGGATTCGTTTTCTTTAAAATATTTTTCATCATCCTCAGTCCTAAATGATGATATAACTGAATATCTTTGGCCCGTAGTGCAAAGATGAATGATTTTATGATGAATATCTTTGGCCCGTAGTGCAAAGATGAATAATTTTATGATGAATATCTTTGGCCCGTAGTGCAAAGATGAACAGGTGTTTAGATGAACATGACCAACTGGAGAATATCTTTGGCCTGTAGTGCAAAGATGGATATTTGATTTATGATGTATATTGATTGATGTTACAGGGATAAAATATCGATGATGGACTTTTAAATTCATAAATGATAGTAGATTTCATTCTCTACTTAACTCTTCTAATGAATTGTTATTTTCGCTGCAGTTGTTGATCTAAAACTTGTTGTCTATTGCATTCTATCAGATTTTTTCCTGTTGAAGACTAACGATAATTTGTTCAATGTTATCTTAGTCATATTATTCTTTACTGGGCTAGTTGAGCTCACCCTTTTTTTTTGTTCCATTTTTCTTCTCAGGAGACGAGAATATAGCGGGAACTAGTCGGGGTGTGGAGTAATGGTTCAAGACAGTTGTTTTAGTAGTCCTCACTATTTTATAAAATAGTGTATCAATAATTGTATTGAGGACTTATTTGAGTGTGGATATTGTCTAGAAGACAATATTTGTATTTAAACTCACAGTTTATGTGTTGTCGTATTTTGCACAATAATTGTATTAATGAAGTTGTAGTTGTTTCTGTACCATATATTTGGCGACTCAAAATGGGTTGGATGGAATGAACATATTTTGGGGTTGTCACATATATGGTCCTCGCATTATTTATTACACGTTATTTATAATTCTAAACGATCACATAATTAAGTTGTTAAAGAATATAAGAAAATTATTATCCTCATATATAAAGTATCGAATTCAAACGGGGTAAATCAATTTTTGGTACCCGTACTGGGACACGACTTACAATTTGGAATTCGAAATTCTGAAGTGAAAAAAGTTACAAACTGGTGATTGTACTCGAAAAATGTTACTCTCCGTTAAACATTAGGGATACGACTTACAATTTGGTACCCGAAGTAAAAAAAGATATAAATTGGTGACTGTACTCGAAAAATGATACACTCCGTTAAACAGTAGGGTTTCATCTTTATTATGTTTGAAAATTAGGGATATCTTATTTTGTCCTTCTTCTTCTCTCATTTTTCTTGTCTCGATTCTCCATTGATTACTGGTTTTCATATATTTATTAAAGGGTTTTCAGTATTTAATTGAAAGAATGAGCTCGTCTTGGAGTGAAATCGTAAATAAAATCGGGGAAGAAGATAGTAGTTCATGCAACAAAAATGAATGGATTACACCAGAGTTCCCAAGTCGGTGCCACTGTGAAGCAATGGTGCGAATGTGGGAGGCAAGAAAAGATGGAACAAAACAAAGATGACCTTCTTCGCGTCGACTTCGCTTCTCTCTCTGTATGTTTGTCTCTCTCCATTGGATCAATTTTAACGATTATTTAAAAATTAAAAAAGTACAAGCACCAGATTACAAAAATTTTTGAGTACAATCACAAATTTGTAACTTTTTTTCACTTCGGGTACCAAATTGTAAATCGTATCACAGTACAAGTACCAAAAGTTGGTTTATCCCAATTCAAAACATGCACGCCTTTTCAAGAAGTTATACAAGTCTTAGTACCAATAAACCAACTTGTTGAAGCCGAGGCGTATATTACTCATAAGAAAAAGGGTATATTACTCTGGGCCGAATTTTCATTACAAGAAAAAGGGTCGGCAATGAAAGACAAATTCTTCACAAGAAATAGTATATTACTCATAAGAGATTTATTAGGAAGAAAACATTATTTTGGATAATTCCTCGCATTAGAACTTCATGCTAAAAGTATCCTTCACTAAGTTAGTATCTAAATATTTTTTGTGAAATATATTGTGAAGAATATATTTTTCACAAATTATATATTGTAAAAAGATTATTTTTGTTTGGCGAGAAGTTCCTCATAATTAACATTTTCAAATAACTAGTAAAAATGTCTTCCTTCATAAATAACAATTTGTGAATAATGTATACATTTACTTTAGAAAGGTTAGATTTCCTTCACTAATTACATATTGTGATTTTTTTTTTAATTTATCGAGAAGAAATTTCTTCGACAATGCTGCTATTAAATAATCAAATCATTGCAATTAAAAATATTTTTAAAAATATTTATTAATTTGTAATCAACATCAAAGAAAACATTATATTATATAAATAATTAATTTTATAATTCACAACTAAATATGTAATAATAAAGTAACAAAACGTACAAGGCTTGTAATCAAACAAATGTAAGTGCCTCATAGGTCATAGTACCTATGTGACGCCCCCAAAATTAGGTATACATCACCCATCTTGGGTCTCCAGATACATGGTACATAATTCAAATACAACTTACTAATACAACTGTCGTGTACAATACGACAAAACATAACTGTGAGTTTGAATACAAATATTGTCTACTAGAGATTATACAAACTCAAAACAAAGTCCTCATTACAGTTATTAATACACTATTTCACAGAATAGTGAGGATTACTAATGCTATCCTCTGGACCGTCACTCCGTTCCCCGACTAGTCCCTGCTATGTTCTCATTTCCTGAAGAGAACAGTGAAAGAAAGGGTGAGCTCAACTAGCCCAGTAAGAAATATTATGACTAAGATAATGCAGAATAAATTATCATTAGCCTCCAACAATGTTAAAATGATAAAATATAATAGACATCAAGTTTAACTGCAGCGGAACAAGCAATCCATTAAAAGAGTCAAGTAGAGAATAGAATCTACTATCTTTTATGATTTAAAAAGTTTTTCATCACTTTTATCGCTGAGACTCAGCTCAATAAATAATCCACATCATTAAATCATCCCTGCACTACAGGCCAAGGATATTCTTTAGTATCACGACCACGAATTATCCATGCACTACGGGCCAAAGATAATTGTGTTTTCATCAACGGTCCTGATCATGCCATAAAACAATTCATCTTTGCACTACGGCCAAAGAGAATCCATAGCCATAATCATACCAAAAATTGTCCATCAATGCACTACAGGCCAATGAGGACTTTTAATTTTCACATCATTTGTAACATTACGGTCATGATTATACCTAATAATCCCTGGTCATAATCATACCAAGTCCATCTATGCACTACAGGCCACAGATGACTTTCAACATAACATAAACATGAGGATGATGACAATGATATAAGAATTTAATAAAACAAGTTCAAGAATTAATTTGTCCATGAACCAATAACGTCCAAATTGTCCACACGATATTGTTTTATGGTGTAAAATTCAAGAATGCTCAGAAGAATATTTTCCTGAAAAGATACTGGATGAAGCGCAAATATCAAGGATATTCTACTAATTTCATGGAGTATAGAAGTCAAAACTTTAACCAACTGAGTATAATAAAGAATGGAATAACAACAGAAGTCACCATGCATGCGGAACTTCGCACAGGCAGGTTATTCCAACAGAATACTAAATAACGGAACCAGGTCAGGTGAAATTCACACCGACAGGATGTTCCAACAGAATAATAAATGCGGAATAATAAATGATGGAACCAGGTCCGGCGTATAGCACAAAAAGGATATTCTGACAGAATAATAAAGACAGAACCAGGTCCGGTGTAAAACACACAGACAGGATGTTCCAACGGAATAATAATAAAGACGGAACCAGGTCCGGTGTAAAACACACAGACAGGATGTTCCAACAGAATGATAGAAAAATGTCACCAAGTATAGGGTAGACCGCGTATACAGGTTATTACAACAGAATAATAAGAAATGGAATAACAATAGTTCTCTTCATGAATAAGAAAGAATAACACCCCTTACCGTAACAGAAACTGGATATAGAAGTAGTGAAGTAGCAGAATACTCTTCTTCTTTCTCTCTATAATTTTCTCTCTATAGCTTCTCTCTATAATTTCTCTCTCTAGAGTTTCAATGAATTCGTAAGAAAATAATGAAGGAATGAGCTTCTATTTATAGGAAAATGGAATGCATAGTAACTAATCCATGAACGGTCCAGATTGATTTACTTTAATCTGACGGTCCATATTTAAAGAAAAATCTTTTAAATAAAATATAATATATTCTATTTATATAAAAACATTTTACTATGCAAACACTATGCAAAACACTATGCAACACTATGCATAATAAAATATAATATATTCTATTTATAGAATAACTTTAATAAAGTATTCTGTTTTATATAAAAAGATGTTTCTGTTTTATTACGTTAATAATACGAATAAAACAAAACGTCATCATCGCTATAATAATTCATATTATTAATCGACAATAATTGAATTAAAATGAGCGACTTCTCACATAAATATCAATAATCAATACCGTGTGCTACTATGCAACAACGCGTATTACTGTACTTTTACTACCCAGTAGTTCAACAGTATCAACGGTAAAACTTCCGCCGTTATTTTCAATAAAATATTTTTGTCGTTTTCTCAATCCGACAATAATTCTGTTGTGGGGTCCACCAATAATTGTACCGTCGTACGAATATTTTTCGACACAAAGAATATTCCCTGACCAATCGAATATAATATAACAACTTGCATACTTTGCAAAATTTATAAATACTACCCACAACTATAATATTATCTCAAATTCACACCATAATATTAAAAAATTATTTCGAGAAAATTAATTCTTTATTCATAAAATCTGCGGTTTCACAATCTCCCCTCCTTATGAAATTTCGCCCTCGAAATTTACGTACGTACCTGGTATGCCGAACAGGTGAGAATACATTGACTTCACTTCCAATTCTAACTCTTGAGATATAACCTTTGAGTGTTGATTACGATTCTTCTTATCCAAGATTGTAACACGTATCTATTCAAACGTTAAATCATCCGCTATCTCATCCGGTTCTAAATTAATAATGTGGTTCGGGTCGTCCACATATTTACGTAACATCGATACGAAAAAAAAACGTTATGAACACGCAATATATTTGGCGGTAAAACGAGTCTATAAGTCACAGTTCCTACTCAATCAAGGATTTCAAATGGGCCAATAAAATCAAGCGTTTAGACTTCCTCTATTCGTCAATTCTTGCTTCTAAAATAACACCCTCTTGAACCTTCTTAATTCTTCACATTCTTCAGCTCCGAGTGTGTAGCTTGAGCGACTTTAACTTTGTCGATTAAAGTCGATTCTACTTGTATATTCGTTATCTTCACGTGAGTTCGTATATTCGAACTTGTAAACGCATACGATCTTCTACTCACACGTCAGCTACCATGTTCACTTTCCCACGATAATATTGCATGGTACGATCGTAATCTTCAACAGCTCGAGCCAATATCTTTGGCACGTTATACGTTCGTTTTAGGTGAAGAAAATATTTGAGGGTTTAAGAAATGGGTTTTGTACTGGTGTCAATACCAAATTCGATTTCACGCTCTGGGGTAAGCTAAGAAGTCTTCAGGAATACGTCAAGAAATTTATTAATGATAAAAATATCATTCAAAACTGTTACTCCCATTCAAGACTTGGATAGTACGTCACATTGATAACAACTGTGACTTCTATCCCTTAACCTAGATAGCACCTTACAATGATACCTATCAACTTGTTATCGTTATTCACGACGTCGTCTACAGAAAGTCTGGCTTCGGTCCATTCCACACAAGGAAGTCATCAACAAAAGGATCGGGGCTCTTTACTTATGGCTTGATATGACAATGATTGAATTTAGTGGTTTGGTTGCTTAAATTCGCATAATAGGTTGGTTAGGAATATGAAAGCTAACAACCTTACGAAAAACATGATGAGTAGTTAACCAATCGTTTCCTAAAATAGCATCAAAGACAAGTATTTTCAAAGAGACAAGATCAACACGTAACGTGAAAGTGTCGATTTGAATCAAATAAGATTTATAAACAGTGGAGGTAACGAAGGTTTCTCCCAATGGAGTTTCAATAGATAAATCAATGTTTAACTTCTCCGGAGTTAAGTACAAACATTGAACACAACTAGGTAAAATAAAAGAGTGAGTAGAACCGGTATCTAACACGGTATAGACTTCGTAAGAGCTTATGATTAACTTACCCGTGATAATTTTATTCAGGTTCCTCGTCACGAGAGAAAAAAAAAAGGCTCTCTCTTAAACTACCGACTTTGGCTTGTCTGGGACATCCTTTGACATCATTATCCCAGCTGGAATTGACTTCATCATACGACAGAATCGAGCTAGATGACCTTCTCTTCCGCAATTAAAGCATGCTTTGGACTGCTGCGTACAGTTTGGACGGATTTGTCCCTCCTGTCCGCATTTGAAACATACGACCGGTGGTCGTTCTTCTTCCTTTAAAACAGGTGCTGGTACCGACGTCTTTACGTCATTGTTGAACCTTCTCTTCTTGAAATGTCCATTCTTATTATTTTGGCCATGATTACCACCGAAGTGGTTACCATTCTTGGTATGATAATTTCCCCCGCGATGGTTATCATTGTTCTGATGGCCGTTGCCACCGGTATGATTATTATCGTGTTGCTGGTCATTACCTTTTGGTTGTGATAACTCATTATCGCGCTCCACTAACTGAGCCCTATTCACAATATCTGAATATAAACAAAGTTTATGAGAAATGAGGTATTGACGTATGTCGGGTTTCAAACCTCGCAGAAACATTCGCGCCATTCGCTCCTCATTATCGACCAAATGGGATGCAAACCGGGACAACTCCGCAAACTTAGCCTCGTACTGCAACACGGTCATATTGTTTTGCTCCAGCTTGATAAACTCTACCTCCTTCATGTGACGAATACTTTCAGGAAAGTACTTGTCATTGAACAGCTCTTGGAACTTCTCCCAAGACATCTTGAGTGCGTCAGTCTGGGTACGTTTTACAGATTCCCACCAATGATCTGCTTCTTCACGCAACATAAAGGTGGCAAAAGGAACCTTTTGCTCCTCGGAGCATCCCAAGACATCAAATATCTTGGTGATCTGCTTTAACCACGTCTCCGCCTTTAGTGGTTCTGGCTTTCCCAAAAACTCCAGTGGTCCCAGCTCCTTGAACTGCTTAGCGGTGACCAACCGTGGGTTGCCATTGTCTTTACCTGCATTATGAACAGGAGCCGCCTTCTCCCGTTGTTGCATGAATTGCTCCTTAAACTGCTTAGCGGTGACCGTCCGAGAGTTATCAGTATTTCTACCTGCATTTTGGACAGGAGCTGCCTTAGCCTGTTGTTGCATGAATTGCATAAAGTCTCTGACCATCCCATCATTCACCATTTCATCGGTGTTATTATTTTCATGAGGAGTATTGTCCTCTAGTTGCACATTATCCTGATTATTAATCTGTGGAGACTCAACGGTCTCCTGTGCTCCATTGATAATCTCAACATTCTCGGATGCCATTTTTAAACACTGCCACAAAACAAAGATTAATTGACATGTAACATAATATCTCTAAACGTTGACCAACTAATTTAAATACAAAATAAATTTAAGTAGGTCATACTAGCGAAGGAATTCCCCGTCTCTCCCCTCCTAGTTCTAGTCTCACATCTTAGCCAGGGATCATATCCCTAAGCTCTGATACCAACTGTGACGCCCCCAAAATTAGGTATACATCACCCATCTTGGGTCGCCAGATACATGGTACATAATTCAAATACAACTTACTAATACAACTGTCGTGTACAATACGACAAAACATAACTGTGAGTTTGAATACAAATATTGTCTACTAGAGATTATACAAACTCAAAACAAAGTCCTCATTACAGTTATTAATACACTATTTCACAGAATAGTGAGGATTACTAATGCTATCCTCTGGACCGTCACTCCGTTCCCCGACTAGTCCCTACTATGTTCTCATTTCCTGAAGAGAACAGTGAAAGAAAGGGTGAGCTCAACTAGCCCAGTAAGAAATATTATGACTAAGATAATGTAGAATAAATTATCATTAGCCTCCAACAATGTTAAAATGATAAAATATAATAGACATCAAGTTTAACTGCAGCGGAACAAGCAATCCATTAAAAGAGTCAAGTAGAGAATAGAATCTACTATCTTTTATGATTTAAAAAGTTTTTCATCACTTTTATCGCTGAGACTCAGCTCAATAAATAATCCACATCATTAAATCATCCCTGCACTACAGGCCAAGGATATTCTTTAGTATCACGACCACGAATTATCCATGCACTACGGGCCAAAGATAATTGTGTTTTCATCAACGGTCCTGATCATGCCATAAAACAATTCATCTTTGCACTACGGCCAAAGAGAATCCATAGCCATAATCATACCAAAAATTGTCCATCAATGCACTACAGGCCAATGAGGACTTTTAATTTTCACATCATTTGTAACATTACGGTCATGATTATACCTAATAATCCCTGGTCATAATCATACCAAGTCCATCTATGCACTACAGGCCACAGATGACTTTCAACATAACATAAACATGAGGATGATGACAATGATATAAGAATTTAATAAAACAAGTTCAAGAATTAATTTGTCCATGAACTAATAACGTCCAAATTGTCCACACGATATTGTTTTGTGGTGTAAAATTCAAGAATGCTCAGAAGAATATTTTCCTGAAAAGATACTGGATGAAGCGCAAATATCAAGGATATTCTACTAATTTCATGGAGTATAGAAGTCAAAACTTTAACCAACTGAGTATAATAAAGAATGGAATAACAACAGAAGTCACCATGCATGCGGAACTTCGCACAGGCAGGTTATTCCAACAGAATACTAAATAACGGAACCAGGTCAGGTGAAATTCACACCGACAGGATGTTCCAACAGAATAATAAATGCGGAATAATAAATGATGGAACCAGGTCCGGCGTATAGCACAGACAGGATATTCCGACAGAATAATAAAGACGGAACCAGGTCCGGTGTAAAACACACAGATAGGATGTTCCAACGGAATAATAATAAAGACGGAACCAGGTCCGGTGTAAAACACACAGACAGGATGTTCCAACAGAATGATAGAAAAATGTCACCAAGTATAGGGTAGACCGCGTATACAGGTTATTCCAACAGAATAATAAGAAATGGAATAACAATAGTTCTCTTCATGAATAAGAAAGAATAACACCCCTTACCGTAACAGAAACTGGATATAGAAGTAGTGAAGTAGCAGAATACTCTTCTTCTTTCTCTCTATAATTTTCTCTCTATAGCTTCTCTCTATAATTTCTCTCTCTAGAGTTTCAATGAATTCGTAAGAAAATAATGAAGGAATGAGCTTCTATTTATAGGAAAATGGAATGCATAGTAACTAATCCATGAACGGTCCAGACTGATTTACTTTAATCTGACGGTCCATATTTAAAAAAAAATCTTTTAAATAAAATATAATATATTCTATTTATATAAAAACATTTTACTATGCAAACACTATGCAAAACACTATGCAACACTATGCAAAACACTATGCAACACTATGCATAATAAAATATAATATATTCTATTTATAGAATAACTTTAATAAAGTATTCTGTTTTATATAAAAAGATGTTTCTGTTTTATTACGTTAATAATACGAATAAAACAAAATGTCATCATCGCTATAATAATTCATATTATTAATCGACAATAATTGAATTAAACTGAGCGACTTCTCACATAAATATCAATAATCAATACCGTGTGCTACTATGCAACAACGCGTATTACTGTACTTTTACTACCCAGTAGTTCAACAGTATCAACGGTAAAACTTTCGCCGTTATTTTCAATAAAATATTTTTGTCATTTTCTCAATCCGACAATAATTCTGTTGTGGGGTCCACCAATAATTGTACCGTCGTACGAATATTTTTCGACACAAAGAATATTCCCTGACCAATCGAATATAATATAACAACTTGCATACTTTGCAAAATTTATAAATACTACCCACAACTATAATATTATCTCAAATTCACACCATAATATTAAAAAATTATTTCGAGAAAATTAATTCTTTATTCATAAATCTGGGATTTCACAACCTAAAATATTTAATCATTAATATAAGTAAAGAGGTAAGAAAAATAAGTTGTAAAAACTGTGTAGCTTTGTCATGTTAAGTCCTCTCTTCAGTGTCATAATTTTTTTCAATGCGAGGTTGGTTTTGTAAATTTCAGCATCGCAAAGAAAAAAAATACCAAAACTTAACTTAAAATATTTGAATGAAAAGAATATAACAAAAGATTAAACTGACAAAAAAAATTAAGAAGTGATTCCACAAATAAAAGTTATAATTCCTCAAAATCTCTGTCTCACGTGAATAATAAATGTGCTCTGATTATGTGAGAAGAAACTTGTGAAAATATAAAATTTTATTTGTGAGTGCAAATATTAATACCCTAATTAAATGAGAAACATTATTAAAACGATAAAAGACGAGAGCTTAGTGCCTAAATGTGCAACAAAATATAATTATAAGTTATCACTATGTCTTTCAGGAAGCTTGGTACCTATGTATATATATTTTTTTGCCTCTCCAAGTTTAACTCTTCCATTAATCTGTCCATTTGAGTTTATTAATTTACATATCTTTCCCTACCCTTATACTTATAAAAAAAAATCCAGCAGGGGTAGCTGCCCCTTTAACAGATCCACCACTGTGTTGAAGATTGTAATGGTACTTTTCAATTTTAACTTATATTAAACTATGTTTATTTATAAAAATAATGAGTGATATATGACTATTTGTACTAAATTATTATCACTATAAACTATTTTATCTTATAATTAATTAATCTGTTATTTAGTCCATGATTATTAATTTATAAATCATTTGATATCTCAAAAGAATATTATATAATATCACATTTTTACTTGAAATTATATGTGACTTCCCCAAAATAGGTATACATCACTCATCTTGAGTCGCCAAATACATGGTACATAATTCAAATACAAACTTAATTATACAACATGAAATGTGAGTTTTAATACAAATATTGTCTTATAGACAGTATTCAAACTCAAAATACGACAAAACATAATCTGAGAGTTTTAACACGAATATTGTCATCTAGACAATATTCACACTCAAATTCAATCTTATTACATTTATAATCACACTATTTTATAGAATAGTGAAGACTACTAATGTTATTATCTGGACCGTCACTCCGTTCTGCAACTAGTCCCTGCTACGTTCTCATTTTCTGAAGAAATAATACCCCTTACGAGTACAACAAATAACAACTCTTACCTTATAAAGAAGAGTATTCCGACGGGTAGAGCGGGGATATACTTGAAGAAAACTTGTACTATGCTCAAAGCTTTCTTAAACTTTAAAGAAATATGCTCAAGATTATTGAAGAAGAATTTTCTCTCTAGAGTTTCAGTGAATTCGTAAGAAATAATGAAAGAATGAACTTCTATTTATAGGAGAATGGACTGAATAGTAACTAATTCATGAACGATTCAGATTGATTTACTTTTAAATGGACGGTCCATATTGATTTACTATGCAGACACTATGCAACACTATGCATAATAAAATATAATATATTTTAATTATTGTCTAATAAAACAAATAACTTTATAAAAGTATTCTGTTTTATATAAAAAGATTTTACTATGCAAAATATTATGCATAATAGAATATAATATATTCTATTTATAGTCTAATAAAACAAATAACTTTATAAAAGTATTCTGTTTTATATAAAAAGATTTTACTATGCAAAATACTATGCATAATAGAATATAATATATTCTAATTATAATCTAATAAAATAAATAATTTTATAAAAGTATTTTGTTTTATATAAAAAGTTTTTCTGTTTTATTACATTAATAATACTAATAAAATAAAATTTATATAATATATATATATAAACTTCTGTGACTTCATAAAAAGACACCTCAATATATTTAACAACATTTATCATCATTATAATTTACAATATTAATCGACCATGTCGTTCCCAGGAAAGAGAGGGCTTTCCAATAAGGATTTCTCCCTATTGGCGCGCAATTAGGTGACTAAACCTCTCTTTGGCAGAACTTTTAAACATCGTTAATATTGCAAATAATAATATTAATAACTTTGTCATCTCAATTATTGATTTAATAATATATAAAATATTGACAATAATTGAATCAAATAACGTGAGATACTATGCAACAATTACTTTAGCAATAATTGAACAAAACTGAGTGACTTCTCACGTAAGCATCAATAATCAATATCGTTTGCTACTATACAACCACGCGTATTATTGTACTTTTAACACCGGGTGTTTCAACAGTTAACGGTAAAACTTCTGCCGTTATTTTTATAAAGTATTTTTATCGTTTTCTCAATCCGATAATAATTTAGTTGTGGGGTCCACTAATGATTGTACCGTCGTACGGATATTTCCCGACAAAAAGAATATTCTTCGACCAATCGAATATTATACAACAACTTGCATACTTTTAAAAATTTATAAATATTACCCACAACTATAACACTATTTCAAATCCACACCATAATATTCAAAAAATATTTCGAGAAAATTAAAATCTTTATTTATAAAATCTGGGGTCTCACATTATATATAATTCCTTATTAAATAGTCTTAAAAATGACTAAATATAATTCATGAGATTAAATAATAGACTAATCACAACATAAATAATCCAAAATAATAATAAATAAATACAAATTTTTTTATCCATACTAATCATTTGTTAAATAAAACAATGAAATAAGAAGTAAATGTGAACCATCTATTTCATTTTCAAGCCGGGTCGGACCGGGCCGGGTCATTCTATATATAGTAGCAACATTAGTACTAGTAAACATTTTCTTTTTATATGACCAACACACTTTAATTATTCACTTTATCCTTTTCATCTCATTAACTTTCTTTAAGTACAAGCTACCATCTATTACAAATTTAAACCATTCGTCCGCCATTCCCTCCCCTACCTACCAACTCCCGCTTTTATATTACAAATTAATAAACTGAAAAACTCGGCCTAGGTAGTCAACTAATCGCCTAACAACCCGGCGATCCTTCCACGATTATTACTTACTTCCCCTTCTCTCTCTCTCTCTCCTTCGTATCTTTTAGAATAAAAGAAAATTTGAACTCCAAACTTTACTTTCTATTTACTTTTGCACCCCAAACTTAAAAAAGTATCTAAGTACACCCCAAACTTCATTATACGTAACAAAACGCACACTTTTTTCACTTAATCGGTCAAAAGTGACCGGCTAAGGCTGTAACACAATGTTTGCGGTGCAAATTGTCTTTTAATCTTAAAAATTGACAAAAATAATTAATTTTAAATAAAATAAAATAATTTTAAATAAAATAATTAATTTTAAAAATAAAAATAAAATCATCAATTTTAAAATAAAATAATTAAAATAATAAAATTAAAATAAATATTTGGAATTAATGATTAATAATTAATTTTTTAAAAAACAATATTTTTTAAAAACAGAATTGTAAAACAAATTTTTTTTGTACAAAAATCTGTTTTTACAAAAAAAAAATATGTTTTTACAAAAAAAATTCTGTTTTTACAAAATTTGTAAAATAAAATTGTGTTTTACAAAATTGTAAAATTGTGTTTACAAAATTATAAAATTGTGTTTACAAAATTGTAAAATACAATTATTATTTTTTAAATTCTGTTTTTACAAAAATTGTAAAATAAAATTGTGTTTTACAAAATTGTAAAATACAATTTTTTTTACAAAACTGTGTTTAAAAGCAGAATTTTTTAAAAACTTGTAAAATAAAATTCTGTTTTTAAAAATAAAAACAAAAACAGAATTTGTTTTTAGACAATTTTATTTTTAAAAAATGCTGTTTTTATAACAACAAAAAAATTTAATTCTATTTTTATGAAAAAAATTCTGTTTTTAAAAACAAAAATAGATTTTAAATTATGTTTTTAGACAATTTTTTTTTTAAAAATTCTGTTTTTACAAAAAAAAATTAAAAAATTTATGTTTTTTACAAAAAAAAAATCTGTTTTTGTTTTTAAAAACAGAATTTTTTAACACCATTTTATTTTACAAGTTTTTAAAAAATTTAAACACAATTTTGTAAAAAAAATTGTATTTTACAATTTTGTAAAACACAATTTTATTTTACAATTTTTGTAAAAACAGATTTTTTTTTAAAAAGAAATTATATTTTACAATTTTGTAAACACAATTTTGTAAAACACAATTTTATTTTATAATTTTTGTAAAAACAGAATTATTTTAATTTTTTTTTGTAAAAACATAATTTTTTACCAAAAAAATTCTGTTTTACAATTCTGTTTTTAAAATTCTATTTTTAAAAAATATTGTTTAAAAAAATAAGTATTAATCATTAATTCCAAATATTTATTTTAATTTTATTATTTTAAAATTTATTATTTTATTTTTATTTTTAAAATTAGTTATTTTATTTAATATTAATTTATTTAAAATTATTTTATTTTATTTAAAATTAATTATTTTTGCCAATTTTTAAGAATAAAAGACAATTTGCACCCCAAACTTGTGTTACAGCCTTAGCCGGTCACTTTTGACCGGTTAAGTGAAGAAAGTGTGCGTTTTGTTACGTATAATGAAGTTTGGAGTGTACTTAGACACCTTTTTAAATTTGGGGTGAAAAAGCGAATAGAGAGTAAAGTTTGGTGTACAAATTATCTTTTAGTCTATCTTTTATTACGATGAAAATATAATAAGTAATATTATATGATATATATATGCAATATATAAATTTATAATAGACTTTTTTAATTACAATTGTTCATCAGTAAGTAATTCATTATTTATTTTTAAAAATAATATAATTTAGATTATTATTTAGTTTAAAATATTATAGAGAGATATACATATATTGAGAGGATATGAGTCATATGTGGTTAAAATTTGATTGACAAAATTATAAATTTTCAATTTGACTCCGTATAATAGAAAAATTATAAAATTTTAGCGGGATCAATTTATATATAATACTTGTTAGGCCATGATTCTTTTCCTTATTGGGCCAGATTCGTTGGGCTCCTCCTTTGGGTATTAACTATTTTTATCAGATGTTGACCCGACTGTTTTGGGCTCAATCATTTATTATTTCACTGAACACCGTACGTATTGGATCCATTCATTTGGGTCGTCTATATTATTTGGGCCTATTCACCAAATTAGTCCATTTATACATGTTCCCTCTTAACCCAGCTTTGACTGGTAATCATTACTAAAATGACAGTTGACTATTATGTCGGCCACCTTTCTCTATGGCATTAATGAGGATGAGACGGAGAAGGAGGCGGAGGAAAAAAGGTGTGACGGGAAATATGGAGACTGAGTACATGCTTTCGGCGGAAATGACCGGAAATGGGAAAAAGATGTCAGGAAATGATAGGTGGCACGGTGATCCGGGGAAGGGGGTGGGCGTGGAGCTGTGGTAAAAAAGGAAGAGGTAAGTACAAAATAACTTACAACTTAATTATGATCTCAGACACTAGAGATTTTTCCTCTTGAGTTAACCTTGTGAACACAGATATACTGATTTTCACGCCTGAGCTATCCCCCGGCGGTCCGGCCGTCAAGCTCTTGGTGTTTGTTGTGTTTACTGTGCAGGATCAGGACGTCATTCGTGATTGGGACGTGACAAAAGATCCTGGCGTTAACATTGGCGCTAGAAGGAGGGCTGAGTTCTAGTGTCCTGAGTATTTTCCAATCACCCATCTTGTTTTATTCTATCTAGTACTCATAATGAAGAGTCGAACACCTACGCCCGAAGGGCAACCCATGCCAGTCAGTGAATCGACACCGCGAGTGTCTGTCAAGGATCGTTTGGGACCAGCAATAAGTGTTCATGCTAGCACCGCATCCAAACGATCGGATGGAGATCTTCGGCCAAGGATCATGAGCAACGTTAGGCGTAAACTTGTTTTCCCTACAGAGAAGGGGTCTGATCGTGATCGGAGACGGGTAGAAGGCACCTCGCCTAGAACTCGATACCGAAATGATCAAGACGAGAAAGCATCGCGACTGGCTAAAATGGCCGATGAAGCGGATAGAGCCATGGAGGCACTTATGAAACAACGACAGGATATAACTGAACAAATGGCTCGAATGACAGAAATGAGAGATGAAGAGCTCAGTTATGTTCAGTCTGAAGAACGTGATCATCGGAGGGGAAAGGAACCTGCTCATTCAGGGCGAGAATCGTTGGGCCGAATCAAGAAAAGGAGAAAGTCCCGAAGCCCTACCCCTCCAGGATCAAAACGGACATATCGCCCTACTAATTCTAGGGGACGGGGGCAAAGCGAACGAAGAGGTCGATCCAAGGAGCGCACCCCCGAGTACAGAAGGAAGGCACTTGTTGTTGCCCATTCTCACCATAGCACCCGACTTCGGAGGCGAAGTCCATCAAGAGAGCTTACTCCCGAGAGTTTACTGAGGGTACACCACCCTGTAGACACTCGTCATCGAAAGAGTCCTTCTAAGGTGGGAGCATCTGTTGAAAAAAAACCAGTCTACTCAGAAGAGGAAGGAATCACCTGAGAAAGAAGCATCGTCTCAACCAGAAGGCGTAGAATATCTGGTCAAAGAATTGAAAGAGCTTCGGAAGCAACTTGCCGAAGTACAAAAAACCAAAGACACTCCGGGAAAGAAGGCATCTCCTTTTTCCGCGGAAATTCTTAGTGAAAAAGCTGACCCCACCAAGAAGTTGCCCCATATAGAGAGTTATGATGGATCTGGAGACCCTTACGACCATAGTCAGGCGTTTGACCGACTTATGGACTATTATGACTTTAGCGATGCAGCTAAGTGTCATACTTTTGTCACCACACTCAGGAAAGATGCCCGGCAATGGATGGGGACTTTACCTTCGGATTCTATCTCATCCTGGGAAGATATGTGTAGCAAGTTTCATGCTCGCTTCGGGAGCAACAGAAGAAGGGGAAAACCGACTGGTTCATTGGCTCAAATCCGACAGTATTCCAACGAGTCTTTAGGCCAGTATGTGAAACGGTTTCGTGAAGCCGTCGGTCAAGTAACCGATTTGAATGATTTACAAGCTGTGGGACTATTTCAGAATGGATTAGATCTGGTCAAATCGGAAAAGTTGGTGAAGAAATTAATGTTCAATCACCCGAAGAGTCTTGCCGAAGCCTTTGATAAAGCCGAAGGTTATATTGTGGTGGAGGAGGCTATGAGTAGCCTCAAACGACCTTCTTCAGAACGGCCCAGGGAGACAGATCGGGATAAAATTGATGGAGACCAGAAGAAGAATGAAGGGAATAAAGATCGTTATGAGAGCGGGTCAAAGAAGTATAATAATTGGAGACAAGGAGGACGTTCGTCCGCACCGACCCAGAGAGTGAATAGGACATATACCGCGCTCAATGCAGACAGGGCTGTTATCTTGGAACAAATAAAAAATCAACCTATCTTCGAACCACCTCGAGATAATATCAAGCCCGGAAAAGGAAACCCTCGTAAATATTGTGATTATCATCAGGCTTCGGGTCATGATACAAATGATTGTGCTAGTTTGAAAGACTTCATTGAGAAGAAGGTGCAAAGTGGGGCTTTAGTTCAGTATGTGGCTGCCCGAACTAACCAACAACAGAACCAAGGACCTGTCCCAGCGGCCCAACCAGTTCAGCAGGCGTTGCAAGCTTCGGGACAACCTGCTCGGCACGTGATCGATGTCATTACTGGAGGCACTTCTGGCAAATTAATTGGAAAGAAACGCCGAAGCTATTTGGACTCGGTCATGTCGGTGGCGGGATCCCTCCCGAAGACCGACAGACCCTTTCCGAATACGGTGATCTCCTTTACTAATGAAGACTACCCTTCAGAGGTCATCGAACCGCATGAAGGATCGTTAGTGATAACGGCACAAGTGGGTTCTGTAGATATGAAGCGGATGATGGTGGATAATGGGTCTTCTGTAGATATCCTGTATGCCCACGCTTATCAGAGGATGAATCTGGATGGACGAAAGATGGAGATAGGGCAGGAGGCTCCTCTGTACGGTTTTAGCAATGATCCGGTCAAAGTTGCTGGAACCATTGAGCTACCCGTCATTTTCGGCACGGCCCCTCAACAGGTAGAGATTATTTGCAAATTTTATGTTGTACATGTCGATTCTGCTTATAATGCTATTTTGGGGAGGCCCACTTTAATTGCTCTGCAAGCTGTGACCTCAATACCTCACTTTAAAATCAAATTCCCTACGGCACATGGGGTGGGCGAAGTAAAAGGGGATTTGGATTTGGCCAGAAGATGTTATAGAAATGCTGTGATTACTTCGGGAGTGGGAGTATCAAAGCAGAAGCATGCCATGGCGATAGAAATTGAGCCCTTTACTGAGAGCAGTTCTGAACCATCAGTCATACCGGCCGAAGAAACAGAAGAGATAGAACTTATCCCGGGCAAAGTAGATAAGGTAGTAAAGATAGGTTCGGATCTACCAGAACCCCTCCGAACAAACCTCATGGAGCTACTGAGGTGTTATGTTGACATCTTCGCATGGGAACCCCAAGACATGCCTGGAGTAAGCCGGGACATCGCTGAACATCGGCTAGAAGTAGATCCGTCAAAGAAGCCTGTTCGACAGAAGAGGAGGATTTTTGCGCCTGAACGACAGCGAATCATTGATGAAGAGATTGCGAAATTGCTGGCAGCTGATTTCATTTTTGAAATCGACTACCCACAGTGGATGGCGAACGTCGTGCTGGTCCAGAAGCAGAATGGTAAATGGCGAGTCTGCATCGATTATACTGATCTGAACAAAGCCTGTCCGAAGGATTTTTATCCACTGCCCCACATTGATCAGCTTATTGACGCCACTTCAGGTCATGCTTTATTGAGTTTTATGGATGCGTTTTCTGGATATCATCAGATCTCCATGTGTGAAGAGGATATACCGAAGACGGCGTTCATTACGCATCGTTCGGTATATGCTTATAAGAAAATGACTTTCGGCCTCATCAATGCCGGAGCCACCTATCAAAGGATGATGAACTATATCTTCAGATATCAGTTGGGCAGGAACATCGAGGTGTACGTGGACGATATGATTGTCAAAAGCATGTTGGTGCATAAACATTTGGACGATTTAGAAGAGTGCTTTCAGACCCTTCGTCATCACAATTTGAGGCTAAATCCCACAAAGTGCACCTTCGGTCTGGGATCTGGTAAATTTTTGGGTTACCTTGTTAGTCAGAGGGGAATTGAGGCCAATCCAGAAAAAATTCAAGCGATCTTAGACATGAAGACTCCTCAGTCATTTAAAGACGTTCAACGTCTGACTGGAAGGATTGCAGCTTTGCGAAGGTTTGTGTCCAAGTCTGCAGAAAGATGTTTGCCGTTTTTTGACACTCTGAAAGGTCCGAAGAATGCAAAAACCTTTCAATGGACTTTGGAATGCGAAGATGCCTTTCAAAATATCAAGTCTTATTTATCTTCGGCACCCTTGCTGGTAAAGCCCGTTCCCACAGAATCTCTGTATTTATACTTAGCAGCTAGTTCTTTGGCGGTGGGAGCAGTTCTGGTACGAGAGATGGGGGGCAAGCAACGCCCAGTTTATTATGTAAGTCATGTGCTTCGGGATGCAGAAACGAGGTACCCTAATATTGAAAAGTTTGCTTTTGCTCTATTAATTGCTAGTCGAAAGCTTAGGCAATACTTCCAGGGTAGATTGGTGATAGTATACACAGATCAGCCTTTAAAGAAGGTTATGGGAAGACCAGATGTATCAGGGAGATTAGCTGCATGGACAATGGAGTTGTCCCAATTTTTTATTGAATATCATCCCCGAACCGCCATTAAGGGACAAGCGTTAGCCGACTTTGTGGTTGAATGTTCGTTTTCTGAACCTGATGAAGTCGTGGCCGAAGCTGAAGGGGTTGACAGGGCAGTTGCAGTTCTCCAGCAGAAGGATGGTCTATGGACGCTATATGCAGATGGGTCTTCTACCTCAGACATCAGTGGAGCCGGGATTATTCTGACGAGTCCGGAGGGATTCAAGGTGCAGCAAGCCATCAGATTTCAGTTTAAAGCAACTAATAATGAAGCTGAATATGAGGCAGTACTCGCCGGACTACGACTGGCAAAGAGTCTTGAAGTACAGAAGGTGGTCATCTACAGTGATTCCCAGTTAGTCGTCAAACAACTCTCTGGAGAATATGAAGCTAGGGGCCCGAAAATGATCAAGTATTTGGCAGAAGTGAAAGAGCGACTTCAGTATTTCCAGTCCTATGAATTTCAAGGGATTGAACGTAACAGAAATTCAATTGCCGATGCGCTATCCAAATTAGCCACTACGGATGTTGATACTTTTGATGGGTCGGTTTACTTAGAAATTTTACAACATCCTAGTGTTCGTCATGAAGTGGTGATGTGCGTCGACCGAACTAACTGTTGGTTAACTCCATACTTAGAATATTTGGCAGATGGCGTCTTACCTTCGGATCAGATGCTAGCCAAGAAAATCAAGTACAAAAGTGCTAATTTTGTTCTAATTGATGGGGATCTTTTCCGAAGGGCCTTCTCTTCTCCATTATTGAAATGTCTAACTCCGTCAGAAGCTGAATACGCTCTCCGAGAAGTGCATGAAGGAATCTGTGGCGACCATATGGCTGCTAAGTCATTAGCTTATAAAGTGCTTCGTCAGGGGTACTACTGGCCTACAATCTTTAAGGAAGCTACCGAATATGTCAAGAAGTGCGAGAAATGCCAGCTCAACAGTCCAATACCACATCAGCCACCGGAAGAGCTATACTCGATTCTATCTCCTATACCCTTCGCTGTCTGGGGGGTTGATATATTGGGTCCACTACCGAAAGCAAAGGGCCAGGTCAGTTTTGTTATAGTTGCCATAGACTATATGACCAAATGGGTAGAAGCGAAGCCACTTAGGTCAATAACGGAACAGGAATGTTTGAAATTCATGAAGGAATCAGTTGTATTCCGTTTCGGAATTCCTAAGGTGGTAATATCAGACAATGGCCGTCAGTTTGTTGGGTCAAAGTTTGAAGCATTTCTAGCAGAATTGGGGGTCCAGCACAGAAAGACTTCGGTAGCCCATCCTCAATCAAACGGACAAGTCGAGGTAACCAACAGAACCCTCCTGAACGGGATCAAACGCAGATTAGACGAAGCTAAGGGCAGATGGCCTGAAGAGCTGCTTAGTGTGTTATGGGCTTATCGCACTACTCCGAGGACTACAACAGGGGATTCACCTTTCAGATTGGCCTATAGCACTGATGCCTTAGTCCCAGTTGAAATTGGATCTCCAAGTTTTCGAGTTAGTCAATACAGAGAAATCTACAATGAAGAGGGATTGAAAGCTAATCTTGATTTGCTTGAAGAAGTTAGAGAAGTAGCTCTGATCAAATTGGCAGCCTATCAACGCAGAGTAGCCAAACATTACAATAAGGGAGTAAAGCTTCGCAGATTTGAAGTAGGAGATTTCGTCCTTAGAGAAGTTGAAGCATCCACCCCTCAAAATCTGGGAAAATTGATGCCAAACTGGGAAGGGCCATATGAAGTCATTGAAGTGCCGAAGCCAGGAACTTATCGGCTGAAGGCTTTAGATGGGTCGGCAATTAAGAATACGTGGCATGCTGGTAGACTTAGAAAGTATTTTCAGTAAGAACAATGTCAGCTCTCGTCAGAAGTCTGTAAATATTTATATATCCTCATCAATAAAAATCCCTTTTTTCTCAAATCAATTTTGTCCCTGATCGTCGATCTGATCATTGGTGTTTGGAGGTTCGGGAGGACTCGCTGACCATTCGATGGTAGCCTCTTCGGCAGGAGGTCCTTATGAGTTTGTCAGGCCCTTCGTGGTAGGCAAACGTCATTGGTGTTTGGAGGTTCGGGAGGACTCGCTGACCATTCGATGGTAGCCTCTTCGGCAGGAGGTCCTTATGAGTTTGTCAGGCCCTTCGTGGTAGGCAAACGTCATTGGTGTTTGGAGGTTCGGGAGGACTCGCTGACCATTCGATGGTAGCCTCTTCGGCAGGAGGTCCTTATGAGTTTGTCAGGCCCTTCGTGGTAGGCAAACGTCATTGGTGTTTGGAGGTTCGGGAGGACTCGCTGACCATTCGATGGTAGCCTATTTGGCAGGAGGACCTTAAGACTTTGTCAGGCCCTTCGTGGTAGGCAAATGTCATCTTTAAGACTTTGTCAGGCTCTTTGTGGTAGGCAAATGTCATCTCTCATTTTTGGAATCAAGCCTTTTGAGGTGAGCAAAGTCCTAACAAAGCAGATCTGTCTCAGTCTTCGATAACTAACAAGTATTCCTTAACTCTATTTCCTAAATTTTTTCCAAGTGTTGAGTTCGGAATACCTCATTATTTAAACTTCATCTGTTATGATTAATTGTTAGTAACAACTGAGTCCTCAAAGCTATTATGTATTTTTTCAGTAACACAAGTACTAAGGAATTCACGCAATACAAACGCACCGAAGTCATAATGGACGAAGTCCGAATTCATTAATATTCAAATCTGATTACAAAAATAGATAATTTTTACAAATCCTATAAATCAAAATAAAATTGTCTTTAATTCTTGGTAACTTCCCAATCCAATAAAGATGGATCTAGTTGAGCAGCCACCAACTTTTCCTTTCCTATACTACGGCACTCCTCATATCCTTCATAATAAACCTTCAAGATTTCTGATCCCAGTTCGTCCGATGTACGATAGTCCGCCCGAATTTGGGCAATCATATCTTCGGTCAAAGGTGGATCTCGCTCCTGAAGTGCCTTTATCTTACCGCGAAGCTTACGACGCTTGGCCTTCTGAACTTTTTTAGTAGATCGAGCCTTCGCCTGAGCTTCACGGAGTTGGGTCGATAGTTGTTGGTTGGCTGCAACAAGATCCTCTTTGGAAGTCTTCAAAGCCTCGGTCTCAGCTACAAAGCGGATATTCAGCATGGATAACTTCTGTTCACTGGCTCTTGATGTCTTCAATTCTCCCCTGACCGAGCTCAACACATCATGAGTTTCCTTCATATCTTCCTTAGTCTGGGCCAATTCTCTTTGAAGACTCTCGTTGGTATGAAGGGCAGATTCATGTTCCTCCCTCTCTCGAGCCAACGTAGCCTTCAGCATGTTGTTCTCCCTCCTCAGAGTCTCCTCGTCGGATTCGGCATTCAGATGCCTGGGACGTAAACGCCCGAAGACTGCGACCGCCTGCACATATTCAACAGTGTTCAGTCAATTTTAAATACTTTAGCAAGTGAAGAAATGTTTGCCTGATAAAATTCTTACTTACCTTTGCCAAATAACTCATGCCTTCATCAAGAAAGTTCCCATTCGTATGGGTATTGAATCGGTGATCATCATTCTCCTGGACGAAGGCTTCAAACAGGTGAAATGGGAAATTAACGTTGAAGTGAGGCCATAAAGTCGAACCTCCGGTTGCCTCGTCATGGAAACTTCGTGTTGAAGGCCTTGGGGGGGAAGGCATCGGCTGATCTCGAACAGGAGAAGGGTCCATGTAGATATTTTCGGGGGAAACAGATCGAGGTGGAGATGGATCCCGAACTGGAAGAGTTAAAGACGTTGGAATAGAGTCATTGTCAGCTGATCGTTTTCTTTTTCGAGATGGTTCTGCAGCAGACTCGTTTATTTCTTCTTCATCTACATTTGAAGTTTCCATGGGTTCTGTGGAAGGATGAATGCTTGAGGAGGGAACTCTAAGTTCATCGGGTGTTAGAGGGACGATCTTGGTCTTCAACTTTTTAATCCGAAGCATTTGTCTTCGTTCCTCCACGGAAAGGTCCAATAAACTTGTTCGGACCAATGGAGGGGCATTAAATGGGGGTACTGAGTCTATGATCGGAGGCGTTATATCAATATTTGGTGGTATGGGATCTGTGTTCGGAGGTATTATATCGGCAGTTGGGGGTACTGGATCTACGATCAGTGGTGAAGGGTCGGCAGTTGGGGGTACTGGACTTTCGTTAGGTGGCATTGAGTCGGCCGTTGTTGTTGGAATGGTGGATGAAGGTATCGGATTGAAGGAGGGTTCAGGTTCGGAAAATTCTTCAGAATCAGAGGGGATGGAGATTAGCCGAGGTTTTCGGACAGCCCTCTTCTTTCGTCGAAGCTGAAGAACTTTTTCTGGAAGAATAGGTTCTTCATCTTCTGTTGCATGGGCTCTGGGCTCTTCAGTTGGTCTTTCGGTAGATGGGTTGAATTTGGAAGAAGCATCCTGTTGTGAAGGTCTTGCATCAGCATCTGCAAATTTTTCAACATTCTCTTCAGAGGGGGCTTCATGTTGTAAAGAATCGGTGGGGACTTCTACCGGTCTTCCAGCTAACAAGTCTTCTAATTCTTTCATCTCCAAAAGCGACGGTTTGATCAAAGTCACTACAAAAGAATAATAATTCTATGTCAGAAGTTTACAGTGCATGAACTTCAAATGTCCACAAAATGAATTCATACTTACATTTGTGGTTGTACAACCACGCTTGATTGGAAAGAAGTCTGTAATTCCATTCTTCCCTCGGGAAGTTGTCCAGAAGCTCTATTATCTCAGCTTCACGTTCTTCGGAGACATCCCCTAAGTCAGTAGAGATTTTCTCATCTGTAGACCAGCCAGGTAAGGAAAGGACTTCGGGCCCTTTAACAAAGAACCATCGCTCGTGCCATTTTTTGTTACTCGAAGGGGTATTTACTAATGAACGTCTCTCAAATTTCTCTCCCGCTTTTGAAGAAAGTTTACTTATGGCCTTGAATCCTTTTTCCCGGGATTGACCGACCTTGTATACAGTGAAGAAGAAATCGAGTGAAGGTTCGACGCCGAATTCGTGACATAGGGCTATGAACGCCAAAATATGAATGTATGAGTTCGGCATCAATTGGGCGAACCCAATACCCAGAAACCCTAAAAGGGTCACCACAAAGGCGTGCAAAGGGAAACGTATGCCTTTCTCTAGAATAGTCGTCGTCACAGACATCCATCCTTCAGGACGTTGATACATTTTCTCCCCAGACCTGGGAATTCTTATCTGATGTGTTTCTGGGATATGGCAACGGGTTCGAAGCCTATCCAGATCGGCTTCAACAACCTTCGAGGAGATATTGGCATGAACGTACAGCTCATTATCCCTATAAAACTCAGAAGGACTAGGAGAAAATGTTGTTGCCTGTTTCTTTGAAGTGGTTGCAGTAGCCTGACCAGAGCTCGAGGCACCCTTGCTAGGGTTAGAGTCTGGAACCATGGAGCTGATGGGTTTAACTGACAGGGGAATGCCTTGATCAGAATCTTGAGATGCCATTGTCAACAAATTCGCAGAGAGTGCAAAGAAAGTTCGATAGAATTGAAGAAAGCTTGAAGGTTTGAAATTTGAATGGGCAGGTAAAATTGTTCAAATTGGTAAAGTTTGCCTTTTATAATTGGCGGTTACACGCTAATCGAAGGCGGCACAATAAATTCACAGTAATTATGGTGAAATGGAAGAGGCGCTACCCGGTTTTGGGTTTAAATTTCCTAATCCGAATGGGTTTATACTCATTGGACTTCCCGGTTTTATCTTTGATATTGATTTGGACCGACCCAATTGGGCCTTGATGAATTTCACTCTGGACCTTTTACAACTTACCACGAACTCTTATGTCATGGGTCTACATTATTTATAGTCTTCTATTAAACTTCCTGTTTAATAAAAGACTAGGGGGCAATGTTAGGCCATGATTCTTTTCCTTATTGGGCCAGATTCGTTGGGCTCCTCCTTTGGGTATTAACTATTTTTATCAGATGTTGACCCGACTGTTTTGGGCTCAATCATTTATTATTTCACTGAACACCGTACGTATTGGATCCATTCATTTGGGTCGTCTATATTATTTGGGCCTATTCACCAAATTAGTCCATTTATACATGTTCCCTCTTAACCCAGCTTTGACTGGTAATCATTACTAAAATGACAGTTGACTATTATGTCGGCCACCTTTCTCTATGGCATTAATGAGGATGAGACGGAGAAGGAGGCGGAGGAAAAAAGGTGTGACGGGAAATATGGAGACTGAGTACATGCTTTCGGCGGAAATGACCGGAAATGGGAAAAAGATGTCAGGAAATGATAGGTGGCACGGTGATCCGGGGAAGGGGGTGGGCGTGGAGCTGTGGTAAAAAAGGAAGAGGTAAGTACAAAATAACTTACAACTTAATTATGATCTCAGACACTAGAGATTTTTCCTCTTGAGTTAACCTTGTGAACACAGATATACTGATTTTCACGCCTGAGCTATCCCCCGGCGGTCCGGCCGTCAAGCTCTTGGTGTTTGTTGTGTTTACTGTGCAGGATCAGGACGTCATTCGTGATTGGGACGTGACAAAAGATCCTGGCGTTAACAATACTTAAATATTTTAAAATTTAACTTATATTATAAAGTAATTTTTTTCCCGTGAAGTCGATTGACCTCACAAGATTGTATGTAACTTGGCCACTGCCGGTGAAGATTTAATCAGTTACCAAATAACTTTCTTATTCCTCTTTTGTGGTAGGATCCTATGATTCAAATTTCTTGTCAATGCCTAATTTAGTGTCCATTTTGATAATGTTTGTTTGTAAAAATTATAATTTCGGAATTATATTCCTATAAATTATAATTCTAAGATTATTAATTTTAGGCTTAAATAGTTTTACTCACATGTTTTTTTTTATGATATTATTCATAGAATAACTTAAAATAATCGCATATTATGTTTGTTTTGTCGATGATTATTTAAAGAATTGGATAAAAACTTACCGTTTGGACTATTATACCATTACTATTAATAACAAAAATATTATATTATCATTATTTTAAGTATATATAGGATAAAATACATCGATTTTTTTAAAAAAGTTAAAGGTAAATTTTGTTCACAAAATTTTAGTCCCAAATGCTAGGGATTATAATACTTAATTGGACATGGTATTAAATAGTTTCTTTTTCAAGTCATTTTATTATCTCAGAACTAATAGTCTCAATTTTATTTTAAAAAATAAACAAGAGCCTTGAAATTAATACTTGAATTAATCTCATGTATAATTCTTGCAAACAAACATAACATTTATATATTATTGGCTATTAAATTACTGTAAATAAATAAATAAAAATTAAATGACACCCGCATGCTCTCTCTCTCCCCCACTTTTTCTCACTATATAAGCTCACCTTCTGTTTTCTTTCATTCCTCATCAAATTTCCCTTTCTTCATTCTCACACCTCTAATCTCCCTCCATAACAGAACTCTAAACATATACATATACTTTTATATATATATACAGTCACTTGTCGGTTCACAAACTACAAAAATGGCGGCAGCAGTTTCAATGATCGACTCTAACTTTGAAGTAGACAAGCTCACTTACGAGATCTTCTCAATTCTCGAAAACAAATTCCTATTCGGATACGATGACCCCAAACTTTCCTTAAACAAAGAACAATCCTACCCACTTGAGCAAGTGAAATCCGGCAAGCACATCACCGGAAAAGTCAGAATTCTATCCATCGACGGTGGTGGCGCCACCGACGGCATCCTCGCCGCCAAGTCCCTCGTCCATCTCGAGTCCAACCTTCAGAAAAAATCGGGAAACCCAAATGCCAGAATCGCCAATTACTTTGACGTGGTGGCCGGATCCGGCACCGGAGGTATCCTCGCCGCCCTTCTCTTCACCGTAGAAAAAGACGGCGGGCCCATGTTCACAGCTAAAGAGGCTCTCAAATTCGTTGTTGACAATCGCCGGAAAATTTCCAAGTCGTCGCCGGCGGGTGTCATCCGCCGGATTTTCCGGCAAGCAGAGAAGGTGTTTGGGAAGACGTTTGGTGACTTGACATTGAAAGACACCTTGAAGGCTGTTCTGGTTCCCTGTTATGATCTAACCACTGGCGCGCCTTTTGTGTTTTCCCGCGCTGACGCGTTGGAAATCGACGGCTACGATTTCAAGATCAAGGACGTGTGTGCTGCCACGGCAGCAGTAGGGTCAATTGAGGTAAGGTCGGTTGATCGGAAAACCAAGATTGTGGCGGTAGGAGGTGAGGTTGCAATGAACAATCCCACCGCCGCCGCCATTACTCACGTGCTTAACAATAAGCAAGAGTTTCCCTTTTGTAATGAGGTTGAGGATTTGTTGGTTGTTTCTTTGGGTAACGGCGAGGTGTATTCCGGCATTGCCGGAAACTCGAAGCCTTTGCCGACAGCATTGATCAAGATCGCCGGAGAAGGAGTTTCCGACATGGTACGTATACAATAATGATGATATTAAATGATTGTACATCAGCTAACATATTTATTTAAAATCCCAATCGATCTTTTTATTATGGAGAATTTTGTCGGTAGGACTAAAATATTAAATGTGCCAATCTGACAACAAAATACCAAAAATATACTACCTCCATTCCATAATAACTGTCTTTTTAGAAGAAAAAATTTGTTCTAATTTATTTGTCGTTTACAACTTTCTAGGAGAATTAATTATTTATTTTCCTATGTTACCCCTAATTTTTCTCATTGTCCCAAGAATTTTTCTCTCTTGTATTAATAGTTTTTAGTTTCCTATAAAGGGGTAGTGATGGAATTTCCTACAAATTTTAATTCTTAAATGATAGTATTAAACGAGTTTCTTAATCTATGTGCATCAAGCTAAAAAGACAGTTATTATGGAATGTAGGTAGTATTATTCTCTTTTCTCTAACCACAAAATAAAAATGTTCTAATCAAGATGTTTCATTCAAGTCGACGGGAGTGATTAACATGAAGTTAACTTTGGTCAATTGATCAATACAATATCAACACGCAGAAAGAGAGATGATTTCTCCCTGTGTGTCAGCAGTATATTGGTCAATTGACCAACTTACAACGAAATTAACTTCATGGTAACCGGATCCCAAGTTTATCAATTGTTTAAACCGAGACTTATAATTAGTTGAGCGAGCTAGTTTATCGTATCGTTTGTTCAATATAGGTCGATCAAGCTGTATCGATGGCATTTGGCGAGTCTCGAACAAGTGATTACGTTCGTATTCAAGCAAATGGCATTGTTGGTGCCGGGCATGGCAGCTCAAAATGTGACGAGAACAACATATTAACAAAAATAGAAGAAATTTTGGCAGAAAAGAACGTAGAATCTGTATTATTTAAAGGAAAAAAGTTGGCCGAGAATACGAATTTGGACAAGTTGGAATTATTTGCCGGAGAGTTGATTAAGGAGCAAGAGAGGAGGAAAACCAGTATCTTACCGACAGTGATATTAAAACAGACGTCGGGATCTCCTAGAACTTCATCGGCAACTACGTTGTCAACATTATCTTTCACTTAATTAGTCATAATAATTATTACATTTTTATTTAGTAAATTAAATTGAGTGGAGTTATTATGTTTTCGATGCCGCTCGTGATTAAGTAAGAAATCCGAGATTGTGCTATGCTAGATAAAACTTTAGTAATTATAGATAATGTGGATTGGGGTTTGAATGAGTGTATATAGATAGATGTAAAGCTAGTCTTTATTGTGCACAAGGAAGGGATTGAGAGTGTATTTGTAAATGTAGTAATTTGGAGCTTAGCTTGTACTACTTAATATGTAGTAGGTATAATATGATGATTTGATGTTGAATGGTGATAGAATTGAATGATTGAATCGGTCAGTTATTCAGACGATTTGGACTGAATGGTTTAGTGTTATATTTTTGAATATGAGGGTTGCATGAATTTTTTTTTTATTTACAATATTAACTATTATATTAAGTAATATTAAATAAATTTATAACAGTTTTAAATTTTTTTAAAGGGATAAAATAATAAAAATTTGTTATTCAGACAATTTTTATCAAACACCTCTAGCATGAAAAAGATTCGTACCACTTAACACTAATATTAATAAATGTGATTGGCAAAAGAATTAAAAAATATTTATGTCGACTTTGAAGTGTTTTTTTGAGGAGATTTACAATAAATGAAGTTATCTTTATAATCCTATTGTATTCAATTCAATTTTTTGTATTGATACATTAGGCAAATATTTATTCTATCTAATAAAATACAAATGATTTTGAATTTCCAACTCACTCAATAAATTATCTGGGCCGTCCAAAATTTTGAATAAATTCCACCGTCCATATAGTGCCGGAAACACGGAACGCATCTAGTAATTCTATATACTACTACATTTTAGCCGTTATTAATCAAGTAATAAAACAACCCACGATTACAACTGAAATTGACACAACAATAATAAATCAAACATCAATAAAATTAGGGTCTTACAATAATTAATAATCTTTAAGCTTACATAATAAAATCAAATAAATGTAAATTTAAAAATTGATTTGTAAATCTTTTAATTCCATTTTTTACCAAGATTTGAATAAACAACTACATGCCAGGTTTGAAAATTTTGTGTTTATATATTAATTCAATAATACTAGGCAAGGGTTTAAACTACACAATATATATAACTAATTTTTGTAAATTATAGGATATCAATTTTGTTAAATTATATTTAACTAAAAATATAGGATATTTTTTGGAAAACGAAAAATGTTCTAATGGTTTCCCACATCTCATGGGTATTAATTAGACCTGGCAAATGGGCCTAAAGTCCGAGGGCCGGGCCGGCCTATCCGTCAAAAAGCGGACTTTAAGTCGCATTTTTTGGCCCACAAAAATTCGGGCCTTTTTGGCCCGGTCCGTCCGCGGACTTTGCGGGCTCAAAAAATAAATATAAACAACCTTCGGCTCACGGGCCGGCTCAGCTCGCCCGTGAGTATGGACTTACTTTTTTTGGTCCGTTAAAATTCAAACTTTTTTGACCCGACCTATTTTGGCCCGGCCCGCGCCCGCCGGTTTGCCAGGTATTATTTATTTTGAAAAATTTAATAATCGGATAAAAAAATTTATCTACTCCTTGTAGATTTTTTTTGGATAATTGGATAATTGTTAGTACTACTACTACCTTCTTCCCAACTCCAGTAATGCCTTCTTTCACAGGCATAACCAAACCCTAATTAGATACAATTTCCAATCAATATTTCTCAAAACCCCCAATTCATCGTTCATCCTAAAACCCTTACCCACTATATTGGTGACATGGCTGGTGCGTGGAGCAAACTGAAGAAATCGTTGTCTCTCAAACGCTCTCAGCGGCCACCGATCTCCGCCGCCTCAAAACTTTTCCTTTACATCAAAGGCTAATTCGGATTCCGGATCCCATCCAGTCTCTCGCTCGTCTGCTGGTTCTTCTCCTTTTTCTCTGACCTTCAGCACCAAATCTAAGGTAATTGACAGTTTACCCAATCCCACATTTGTTTTTTTATTTTGGAAAATTCACTCTCGCCGGATTCCTTTTTTCTGGTAACTAATTTTCCCAGTAACTAGGCGAAGATTCCCGCTTTCAAAACTACTACATTTTCACAGATGGCTTTACCTATTTATGAAATTTCTTTTTTCATTCTTGCTATAGCAGGGGTAATTTTTTCAGGGAAAAAAAATACCTTTTCTCCCGTGGTTGTCGACTTGTAACCAATTGTACACTGAACTTTAAAAATATGCAATTGGATCACTGTGCTTTCTAAAAATGAAAATTCAGGCCAATTTCACGTCAAATATTTTCAGGCGTGGCATTGAAAAAAAAATAATCAAAAAATCATTATTTTCTGATGTGGCAACACAAAACTATAACCATTGAGTTACTGTACTTTAAAAAAATGTAATTGACCCACTAAACTTTTTTTAAATATATTTAATTAGGTCATTCATTGGATGGGCGTCAAATACTATGAAAAATATTAAAATATATTAATAACTAAACATAAAAATAAAAAACAAAACAAAACAAAATAAAAAATAGAACCAAATCAAAATCAAAATAAGAGTGGAGAGGGTTGGTTTTCTGCACTTCTTATGTGGATTTCTTGGGACTTGTTGGTTGCTGGGTATGCACAAAATGGACTATTTGATGATGCATTGGAAGGTTGTAGGGATATGCAAACATTTGGCGTCGAATCCGATTTTGGTACAATGGCTAGCCTCTTGCCTGTTGTAACTAATACATCACGTAACAATGTCATGGCTGTGAATGATACGTTCATAAACCATGCTAATGAGAGTTTGGTTTCATGGAATGTTATGATTGTAGTGTATGTGAATAATTGTGTTGATAGAATTACTGAAGAATTGTGTTGCAATATCTTAGTTAAAAGTTGTTTAAATATTTAGAATGTTCATATATCCAACTTATTTATATCTGAAAATTTAAGAAAAAAGTTAGAAGATTGAAGCAAAACTACTCCCAATACACCCAAATTATCGTCCACTGCAAAAACCCTAAAATCTAAAATTTAATATATATAAACCCAATAAATCCACATAAGAAGTGCAGAAAACCACCCCACTTCACTCTTATTTTGATTTTGATTTTGATTTGATTTGGTTTTGTTTTTTATTTTATTTTGTTTTGTTTTTTATTTTTATGTTTAGTTATTAATAGATTTTAATATTTTTCACAGTATTTGACGTTTGTCCAATGAATGACCTAATTAAATTTTTTTTTAAAGTTTAGTGGGTCAATTACATTTTTTTAAAGTACAATGACTCAATGCTTACAATTTTGTGTTGCCACATCAGAAAATAATGATTTTTTAATTTTTTTTCAATGCCACATCTGAAAATATTTGACGTCCGTCCAAGAAATTGGACGGAATGGCCTGAATTTTCATTTTTAGAAAGCACAGTGGTCCAATTGCATATTTTTAAAGTTCAGTGGCCAATTACTTACAAGTCGACGACCACAGGGGGGTAAATGTGTTTTTTGCCATTTTTTCCCACTATAATAGACTTCAATTTACAATTATATAGACTAAATATTTTACTCCCTCCTATTCAATGTCTTTTTAGAGAGTTTCATTTTATTTTATATAAGTGTTGTTTTGGTATCCCTATGCAATATTGCACTATTTTTTTCTAATTTACCCCTCTATTTAAAATGCTTAGTAAATGCAATTCCATGGACCATTGTGGAGAGAAATAATTAATTAGGGATACAAAAGACATTTTGTGTTATTTCTTAATAAGCGTGCTTAACTCTAAAAAGACATTTAATATGAATAGGATGGAGTAATAGTTAACTCATTAAATTAAATTTCACGTTATTTACAAAAAGTGATAGCATGTGTTCGTTAACCATTTAACAGAAAATTGGTGTGACAATACGTGATATTATATTACATTACTTATGTGAATTAAATATATAATTAAAAGACTTAAATTGCTGAGTTGTATAAAAACCATACCTTTATACGTCAAAGACTTGTGAAAAGCTCTATATCCCCAAATCAGTCCAAATCGATTCCAAATTGATTTCAAATTGGTTCCTTATCTATCACCGAGAGCGACGACGAAGAAAAGACAATTAACATGAGCAGCTCCAACGAAATTAGCATCATAAATTGCGTCAATGATTGGGAGATATCCAAAAGTCCGGTGACATGACGATGTGGTTTAGTCGCGTCTATGTGGGTAGTATGGAAATAAGGAACTGCTGATCCGAGAAAAAGGCTCATCGATTGTTTTCGTTTCAAGGTGTATGCCTATTTTTTTTTTATTTCTCATAATGATGCTCTATTTTGGGTGTCAAGTTTTGCCCTAATTTTCCCTTATCTTTCTGGGTTTTGCCAAAATCCTTTTTGTTTCCTCTGTAATTGTGGATAATGAAACTGGGCTTTTGGTTTTATTTTGGATGAAATAATAACTGGTTTAATTTGTGGCAGGATAAAAGATTATCTTGTAAGTTTTTTAAATGGTGTGATCTACCATGTAATGAAATAGCAAGGGAAGTGATATTGGAATTGGAGCAAAAACTTGAAAGAAACAATGAAATAGTTGAGAGATTGATGGAAGAAATAAAAAATATCGAAGTTGGGAACCAATTGATGAGCAAGGGCGACAACGAAAATGAAGAAACCAAGTACGAAGATGTATTGGTAATGCAAAGACAAGTCCAAACGTTAAATAAACATATTATCAAGCAAAATTCAATGGAGAAGAAATTATGGATTGCTTTATTAGTTTCTTGGATTTTGATTTTCGTAGTATTGTAAACAAATGTGTAGATTATTATATTTGAAGGTACTAAAGGTTGTTTATAGGGGTGAGCATTCGGTTATCATCCGAACCGAACAAGAATTTCGGTTATAACCGAAAACCGAAATTACACTGTTTTGAGTATCCGAACAATTAACCGAAATCTATAATAACCGAATAGGTTATTCGGTTAATAACCGATTTTATAAAACTTAATTAACAGCAGAAGCAACAAACATATTACCGAGAGAGAACAGCAGCAACAGATCAGTACATGATTAACACTATGTAGCCTACATATTGATATTACAAAAGAGGCCAATACATATTACAAAAACATACAGCAGATACATGACATCTTACACCAGAGGCCAATATGTCTAAGGTCTACCTGGCCAAACTCGTCGAACAAGCCGAGCGCTACGAAGAGATGGTGAGCAATGAGCTTCATGGAAAAGCTCGTCATCGGCTCTACTTCCGCCGGCGCCGGCGAGCTCACTGTCGAAGATCGGAACCTCCTCTCTGTCGCCTACAAGAACGACATCGATCTGCTCACTCCGAGCCGCTTGGCGAATCGTATCGTCGATTTAGCAGAAGGAGGGTCGGACTGTGATTTTGCAATGATCGGAGACTGGGATTCGCTGGAGAGAATAAGGTTCACTTGTTCAGGTGGGAAGATGAGGACATGGAAGGGCTAATTGATATTGTTTTGGATGGGAAGGGAAGAAGCCCAGTTTTTTAGTATTGAAGTAGATAGTCTGATTGAAATAAATGATGTGGTTTCCGAGGAGAGTTGGGTACAGTTAACCTTGATTAATGAAAATATAAGAATTAAGATAGGGAGTAACTAAAAAGAGATTTTGGTATTTGGGTTGGGTGTTTTTCGGGTATTCGGTTAAACCGAATAGCTTAAAAATAAAATCCGTACAAAATAACCGAAACTGTAAAAAAATTCTGATATAACCGAAATATTAAAAATAACCGAATTTTTAGAAAATTTCGGTTAAATTATTTCGGTTCGGTTCGGTTCGGTAATTCGGTTATAACCGTTTTTTTCTCAGTCCTAGTTGTTTATAATTTATGTATTGAAGGCTATTTTGACAAGTATGTATTGAATACTTATTTGGCTTCATTTGAATGTATGTTCAGCATTTGACACTAAGAGATAAATATAATGGCACCAAGAAATGAATGCAACAAATAGGAATGTAACATCTCTATGAATTTTTAAACCGTACAATCATAACTTAACGATTATAGAATCATGACTAAACGACAATAGAGTCATGACTTAACGATCGTAGAGTCGTGATTAAACGAGTAATGATTAGATCGTAGAGTCATGATTTAATGATCGTTGAGTCATATCAAAGCTACTGGTGTGATAACTCAGATTTGTGGAAATTATTAAAATAAGAATTTAATAAATAAAATTCCTATTATATGATATGTTGTGTGATATAATATTGCATAAATGAGTAAGAACTATGCAATATGTGATGTTTACGCTTAATAAATATATTGGTATTATATATTTATTATATGTCAATAAATTGTAGGGGTAATTTATTAAAGGAAATGAGATGGATAAAATTAAAATAATTTATAATATTAAATTATTTTAATATGGTAGATTGGTGGCATTAAATATACTTCATGTATCACCACTATTTTATTGAAAAAATTATATATTACCTTATTGAGTGTAATGTATGCATGTATTTAATGTAGTGAATATATTAATATATTTACTATAGTAAAATAAATTGTGAAGACAATTTATAGAAAGGAAAGAAAATAATTGGATATATGATAGTATGTTACATGGATAATGGTATAATATTTAATATTATACCAAATGATGTAAAGTAAAAATATAAGATGCGATCCAATATATAAAATATGTATATTGGCACCAACTAGTTAGTAAATTAAATTCATATTTGAATATATTAAATTATATATTTAATATGTAAATAAATTGTTTGAAAACAATTTATGGAGAAAGGAAGGAAATTGATTTTAATTATATAATATAGATTGTATAATTTAAATAAGTTACTTAAAATAATTAATAATACTAATTATTTTAAGTAATGGTTTGGTACACTAAAAGTGTTATTTTATAATTGGTTAATTCCATTTTTATGGAAGAATTTTATACATATATGTATATGTATAGATTAGCCAAATTATGTTGTATTAACCATACATGTATGGGTATTATGTATATCATATGTATTAGTATATATGTAATGTATGTTATATACGAATGTATGTATTAAGTTTGCATAATTGCTTATTCATTTTTAGCATGAGGTGTATAAGTAAAGTAGGTGGTGTACTAGTTAGGAGGAAGCCACCTAGTAAATCTATTTGAGGGATCCGGTTAGCATGAAGTTATTTTTTTGGTAAGTTGGTTAATTGGCCAATAGAATACTGACACACATACAACCTCGCATGTGTGTCAGTATTCTATGGTCAATTGACCAACTTACCTCAAAATAAACTTCATACTAACCATTTCTCTATTGGAGTGGGAAATGAGGGAGCTGCTGGAAGAAGTTAGTGGGTTTTTTTTATATCCTTATACAGTGCAACTCATTTCACATACTAAGTTCAAAAATGTTCAGCCCTTTTACTCCCAAGAAAACCAAGCTCGAACTCTTCTTCAAATCTTATACAAGAAGCCTTTACCAAAAGTTAGACTAAGTGAAATAATTGATACTCCAAGCGGGAAATAAAGAAGATTTTGAAGTATTGGCAAAGGAGGGATTCAATTCCTACATAATCAAGCTCAGAGCAAGATTTCAACTATAATAGCAAGCAAAAATAAAAGGCAAGTTATGTTTTATTGGCAAAATTCATAAAATTTGAGTAAATAATAGTTATTAATTGTTATGATTGGTTGTGGGAGGTTGTATTATTGGTGGCATCAGAAAAATTCCAGAGTATAAGGATTACATAAGGAAATTGTGTATTTATATGTTAGAATTTATATAAAACTGAGTTTTTTTAAATCTTGCATGTTTGGTGTTTGTTAAAATGTCTAAATGAGGATATTTTACTAGAATATGAAATTAATTGGTATGCTTGAATGGGTTAATAACACAAACAAATGGTTATGGAAATGGTGTTTCAAAACAGCGCATATGAAATGTTCGATAGAAGTCCAAGTCCTCTATGAACTGTTTTGATTAAAAAACCAAGTTTTAAGCAAAATCAAAGCTTGGGCTAGATATGTATATCGTATATGAAGATAATTAAAGAGATTGAACATACTAAGTTAAAGCGAAAAGCAATTGGAAATCAAAACGAAAAGTGAAAAACTAGTATGACCGCTGACCTAGAGGCCAATTTCGGGTCTAGTATATGTTTCTAGAAAATTCTGGGCTTTTGGGGATGTAGTACACTGAATAAGCTTTCCATAAACTCCGGAACAGACTAATTCCGATTTCGGAGCAAGAAGTTATGACGGTTCAAAGTAGTCGCGTTGAATCTGCCAAAAATCTGGAAAACAGATTTGAAGCAGCCCCTTGCACGAATTTTCTGGAATTTTGTGTTGAGAATTTGAAAATGGTTAAAGAATAAAAGTTGTAGCCCCGGAAGTTATCTTCGCGTGGGCTCAAGAATCGCTCAAAAATGTTTTGAAACGAAAAAGTTCTGACTGTTTTAGCGAGAGAGGGTAAAGCTGAAACAAAAGTGAAAACTGTTGTGAACGTACACTTTTGATGCTCGGTTTGGGCTGCCTAATGAACCCGAAAGAAGAGTTTGATATTTTTTAAAAATAGTCTCATATGATACTAAAAACATACTGAAATTTGGAATCGATCCGATAAACGAGCAAGGCGTGAGAAAATCGCAAAGTAGGCAACTCGTTAAGCGCTGCAGCAGGCCAAGGCGGCAGCAGGGCAGGCAGCGCCCAGTGCCGCCGGCGCCTGCTGTGCAAGCTACTGCTGGAGTGATTTTTGAGCTCCGTTTCAGTTAGTTTTCGTGGTTCGTTTTTGCGGATAGAAATTTTTAAAAAATACTATGACATGAAGTCTATAACATACCATAAATTTGCCACGATTCGATTAATGGTTTAAGAATAAAAAATGAGCGAAAAAGTATGTCAGAACTTAAAATCGGGAGACAACGAACATAACCGACATGGACTGTTTTGATGTTCGACGTTCTGGATCGTGTTTGGACTAAATTTTAAGCAACATAAAGCCTAATAAAGATCCAATATCGAAGTATTGAGGTTATATGGTACTTTATGCCATGAAAATTCATTCCGGGCATAAAAAACGAAATAAAAATGTAAGGTAAATATAAATTTACATAGTTATGTGAATGCAAGTCGAAAATGACACATAAAATGGTTTTATAGCGAAACGAAAATTATGAAACCATTAAAAATAATAATGGTTATGAAAGTAATGAAATGAAGGTTTCCGGAGTTCGAAACGAACATTTTGAACGAATAATTATATAACGGTGCATATATATATATTTATATATATGCGAAGCGAGAATGCAAATTATTCGTGAGATAAAATGCGAAGCTAAGTTGCTTATGAAATAAAGCATTCGCGTAAGAGGGGATATGATGATTTAACACATGAACTATCAAAAAGGTATGAAAATTACCGAAATTAAAGAAATGATGTAGTAAGCCATGTTTGTGCAGTAAAAACTATTCATAAACCACATGGTTCCGAGTTTACTATAAAAGAGAAGAATATTCTTAAATAGGATATAAATGATTTATGTTTCGAGATGTAAAGTATTTATATACTAGTCATGTGAGAATGTTATTATGCATAAAAAGGTTAAAACGAACAAAGTTTCTAAAGAAACCGAGAATGGTTGTAAGACAAGAATAAAAGATTATAGGTTATGGTAACTAATGATCATGACTTATATGATTAATTAAAATTAATATGCACAATACATGTGACATAATTGGTTATCTAATATGCGTGTATGTGAACACGATTGTGTAGGATTCGTGAGGAGAAATTAAAGTAAACTATAACGGTAATCCTCAATCAAGGTAAGTTTTTAAGTTCTATTATGTTTGTAGATTAAATGTGATAATGTGGTGAGCTACATACCATGCTTTATAAATTGCTAAAGTCAAAATATGACTAAATTAATTGGGTTATGGAACTCAATTTATATGTAATATGTGATATGTGATATGTGATAGCACATGTTGTATGAAGTAACTCGATGAATTAGAAATGTATAATGCATGAATGTATGCTTTGTAAGGAATTATTGATGCATGTAGGATATGCATAGTAAAGAATATATATGTTGCATGCGGATATGCATAGTAAAGAAAATATAGTGCATATGGAATTGTTTGCTATGTGAAACATGATAGACGGTTAAATTTGCTAGGTTGTCGAGCTCAATCTTGCAAACACAAACTTTTTGTAGGTTAATGATGTTAAGCAATATTACTTTCTATACGGATGATGAAGATTAAACGATGTGCAAAATGAATACATTTCCTTGAATTAGAAATGATATAAATCTATTATTGAAAGTTTTGTTAAATATAATTAGCAGTTATGTATAGTTTGAAATGTTGAATGGATAAAGAATGTTTATTCTGAAATGAGAATAAATATAATTCTGAAATAAGTGAATCATCGATAGAAAAGATATTAAGTATTGAGACTTAGGTTTTTAATACGTTTACTCAGATTATACAAATCATATAATAAATATGATTTTTGTATAAAGAAGATTTGTAAATGTTGCGATTAAAGGAAACGAAAGAAAGACGGAAAGAAAAGTTTTAAGTTATCCACATAAGTTGTTATTACATTTAATTACGATATAAAGCTAGATCAAAATAGTAATTAACGCACAAGATCAGGAAGAGAAATAGACCCGATCTTGGAATCGTTACAACTGGTATCGTAGAGGTAAATTATTATACGAAATAATTTAGACCTTTCAAATATAGAACCATAAACATTCACTGAAATGCATAATATATTCATTTGACAAAACCATAAACATTCAATCTCAGTTGTAATATTTGTAACCATGTCATAATCTAACCATCACAACTTCATAGTTACCATAGTACCTAAAGTACCATAATTAGCAACAAAATACTATACCTTGTCCTCAACCATAAAAAACAGTATTTACAATCAACCATAACTAATGTAGTTTAAACAATTTCAAAAAATACTACATCACGACATAATTACAGAAATTCTAATCCACCATTATTCCTTGCAATTTTATATGGCCTTCGTGTGGATTCTTGGCTTCCAACAACATCTATCTTCCTTTTGCCCCCTCTAGTTTGAATTGTGGAGGAAACTAAGCTGATACTTGGTGTTTTGAATCCCATTCCACTAAGTTGTGCTTCATTTGGTGGGGTACTAAGTGGAGTGGTATTGTTGGTTGGAAAAAACACTATTTTTCATCACACATGGAGTTGACATCTACAAAAGAAAAAAAAAGTCACAAATTAACTTAGCTTTTTAAAGATAGCATGGATAGTAGAGCAATATAGGTCTTTAATCTTACAAACATAAATGCTTGTGTGAGTCGCATCTCACCTTTTCTTTACCTTTTTTTGTGGATTGTAATATATATCATAGTTCATCTTTATCATTATATATATATATTCAATGCAAGTCCAAGTCAATAAGTGGACACTTACATTTGGTGTTGGAATCTTCACTTGGTTGAACTGATATCTTTCTGTAATTACTACACCAAGCAGTGCAGTAGGCTCTTCAATGGACTCATAAATAGGCTCTTCAATTAGCTCTTCGATTTGCTCTCATGTAGGCTCTAACATGGAGATAACATAAAAACCCACAAGATAACAAGAAGAGATTAAAAAAATTCTAATTTAATCATTTTTGTTACTCACAACTCATGTCCAAAATCAATTTAATCAAGGAAATCTTACATACCTGCTTGATCTAATAGTAGCTACGCACAAGATTCGCACCGAAGAAGATTCGCCAACAAGACTTGCACGGATAATATGCTGATTTTAGCAGTTATGGTTCGCGTTTTCACTTTTTCTCTTTCACATGGTAGGGCTCGCACCTTCAATTGGTCAACCAAATGTTGATATACCCATTGACTTTCCAACATGACAATGACTAGGATGTACGCACATGAAATAAGTGACGTGAACTTGGATATGGGGTCATCCTCTTCGGATATAATAAGTTTCTGTTAAAAGTAAACTCATTTAACGAATTTTGTAATGATTTGACAAAAAATTATAGTTAACTGACTCAATTGTTAAAATTTTCAGTCCAATGATGCATTTGTAAACCGAGGTCGAGTATAGCGGGGAAAAGTGAATTTAACCCGAATATGAAATGATTACTATTGTAATAACCCAAATTTTTGTTTATAATTAAATATTAATTTTATTTTTCCTAAAAGCATAATTGAATTGAGAAAGGTAAGTTACTATTTTTATTTCGTTAATAATTTTATTTCGCTTGAAAATTTAAATTCTTTTAGTAGATAATTTAATAATTGATTTCATTAAAATTAAAGAGTCCATTAGGGTTTTGATAACTCTTATTATTTCCATGTTATATTTAAGGAGTAGAAATGTAACCATAATCCTATTCTCATTTGATTAGTTGAATTCCCGAGTAGAATTCTCATACGCACTGCAGCCCTTTAGAAATATCATAATTAATTAATCCGATGTTGGAATTGAATGAACTTCTTTTGTTTTTCGTTCTCTACAAATATGAAGAGGGAGAAAAGTTATTTGACATCATCTTCATATCTTAAATTGTTGAAAACCACAACCTATCCTAATTCCCATCGTGTTTTTTAGCCCTAAATTTTGAAAATTCGTAATTCGATCATATTAACTTTGAATAGAGTGATTCTTGAGCCTAGTTTGTGTATCTTTTCTAGAGCTATAATTTTTGTGAAGACATGAAGAGATTTTGAAGACTCTAGAAGACCCAAAAGTCAGATTTTATTGTTGCGTATTGAAGAAAGACGAACAATGAATGTAAATATTATTTTATTTTTTGATTTTAAGTTTAGTTATGAGGGTTTTTAAACTAGAGATTGATTTTAAATAAAATATAGACATGAAATTGGTTATCATGATAATCCAAAAGATGCGATAAAATATAGCCATTTTGATTCAATCTTCTGTTTGTTTCGTTAATTTTGTTGATTCAAATATATTATATTCAGACTTTGGAGATTCTATTATCGTCGGTATTTATGCTTAAGGTCTTGCTCAGTATTTGGTCAGTTGATTCTATATTTCAGTTGTGCATCTTTTGTCTATCTTTATCCGTACTGGGCATTTGGCTCATGCTGTATTTTTTTCTGACAGGTTTGCAGGGGCGGTTTAGGGTTTCGTGTTAAGAGAACAACCTTTGGCCAGCTAGGTTGATTTGATTTTAGATTTTGATAAATTGTGATTATTCTGTAGATCTTTGGAGAATTGCATTTAATTCGATATTTATGAATTATCAACTATTAAATATTTTGAAGTTATTAGTATTCTGTTAATTAGTTTGAGGTTTGTTGTGTTTTACACGTGACATCCATGTCCTATTCGGGAAGGGGCTGTTACGATTATGCTACTATTATCTCTTGGTTGTGTATATGACAACATTAACCCTGGCCTATATATGTATAATTTAATAGGTGAGATCAGTGGCATACCTGGTTATTTTATACCAGATTCGTCAATGGACACACTATTGCACTTGTGTTAGGATGCGCATAGCTGTAAATGATAATGTGAACATCTTTTATTTGCTGAATTTTGATTGTTTGGATAACCATTTCATAGTTTGATATTCATTTGTTTCTGTCTGCTATGTTAACCATTAACAGTAAATAATCATTTTAAAGTTTTAATAGCATGAATAATCAGTTATTGTACCGGTAGTAAAAGAGTGAAGACAAAATTTCATCAGCAGTCGGGTACATCCTGTGGACCCAAGAAACCTGTAGATTAACTTTTAGATATTTGTCTAGTCAACTGGTTGTGGAGAGGTCGATGGGAAAAGATGGTAGAGCAACTTAGGTTGGTGGTAAGGTTATTTTGATTAACATGTGTGATTGGAAAGTGTGAGATTAGGTATAATATCAGCTTTTGATTTCTGTTAGTTAATAATATGGTCCTTTTGTCTTATATCTAATTAAACTAAATTTAATGTACTAGGTTGAGAAGTCATTATCCTCCTATCTGATGGAAAAGACACACAACCTCCATATTTTAAACCCATGGCAGAATTCACAGAATCATAACTCCACTAACTCAAGGCAGGTTCTGGAACGTCTGAATCTATTGCGTGATCCCGTTCTTGACCGTAATGGGGTAGCTGGAGATGAGGCTCAACCATCAAGTATCCCCAGTTCACACAGTTGGTTTTGGTGCAGACCATGACTCCGACTCTATGCACATGATCTCTGTTGCATCTGGTGGTACCTTTTCCTTCGTTGAGTCTATTGATATAGTTCAAGATGCGTTTGCCAGGTGCGTTGGCGGTCTTCTCAGTGTAGTGGCACAGAATTTTCGTCTTACTGTGAGGTCTGCATCATCTGGAGTGCATATTGTATCCATACCTTCAGGAAGACATCTGAATGACATTTCTGTACTAGGAAAGGAAGGTGTGAAAGATGATGGATACTTGTATGCTGATGAAGAGAAAGAATTTCTGGTGTACCTGACAGTTCCTGTATTTCTAGCCGCTGAAGGTGAGGAAGTAGTAGCAAAGACATCATTATTGGATGTTAAATGCTCCTTTTAAGGAAATTGTCAATGGAGACGGTACAAGTTGAAAGTGAGAGGGTTGAGATACAGAGACCTTATGTTCTGTCTCCTACAGATTTGATAATGAGCTTGGAGGTTGATCGTCAGAGAAATTGCCTCTGGGTGGCAGAAGGTTTTGCAGAGGCACAAAAAATGGCTGAGCATGGAAACTTAGAGGGTGCACAAGCTGTGCTGACTAACTGCAGAACAACTCTACTATCTTCAGCATCTGCTCAGTCAGGGGATGGCCTCTGCACCTGGCTTGAAGGTGAGTTGACTGAAATTAGGGATAGAATGGTGAGCATGGAATCATATGAGCACACCGAGCAAGCTTATGTGCTCTCAGGACTGAGCTCACACTCCTGGCAGAGGCCAACAACTAGAGGTGACTCAACAACTCATACAACGGTGCTAAGTGGTGGTGTCATTGGCTATGATATGCCTTCTATGATCAGTATGGTTTCCAAGTCGCAGATTCTTAACTTTACAAATCATCCTGAGCAAGTTCAGCGGCTTAACAAGACATGCATCTTGACTTCAAGACGATATAAATAAGATCACTATATATGAATCCTGGTAAGCAATTTTTTGTCTATATGGAAATAAAGGGTTATCATTCGTTTTAGTAGACGGGAATTTGACTTGCATCTCTAGAGATCTATTTTTTTTATAGTAAATTCTGTCTCATTAGTTGAATGCTTTAAATTCTCATAATCGATTCTTTGTTTAGATTGGATAGGGGACATTCTTATTATAATGGCAATAATGGATTCGTAGTTTCATGATTTATCCAAGTGTTAACGTAGTAGAGTTCAGTTTCAATTAGGTTGTACTACTTTAGTTAATGGTGTCTGGTGTGTAGTTAAAAATGTAGTTTTGCTAGCCACTGGAGTAGAAGACTCTGTGACACAACTATAAAAAACCTTTTTTAAAGGAACTTTTCCAGGAACTTGCTGCATAATGATATTGGATTTAGGTTACTTTCTGTTCCAGTCTTGTTGGGATATTTCACTTGAATCTCACATTGGATAAATTCAAGATTGTAGATGGGTTAATAAGTATGTTAGAGCCTCAACCTAATAGGTTAACCTTTTAGGTAAGGAGGTGGTCCAACATACTTATTGGGCCCGTCTACACAGGTGCGCGCTGCAGCCTTGATTATCTCTAAGCAACCTGGTTGGCAATCAGATAATTTCTTGCAAAAATGTTTCAATATACTTATAAACCACAGCTATTTTGTGGGCGATGCCAGTTGAACATCACATTATATCCTACCTAGTTTGAAAAAATATAGAATTTAATATCCTGGTTCTTTGTTTCTTTGTCTTCCATCTTCATCTACATTTGATACATGTTAAGAAGAATAGCGAATATTGTTAGCTTAGCACTATTCCTCCTAATTATAAAAACATTTTAAATTATTCGGTCTATATCACTAAGATTTTCCTATGGTGATCAATCATGAACGGGGAAACAAATTGAATTCAGTTTCAGTTAGAAATAAGACACTACATACAATTTAGCACAAGTTTATAATATATGAATTACAAAAAAAAATTTATATCACTCCTCACTCCTCACTCATGCATGAAAACTCCATATTCAAATCTTTCAGCTGTCTGTCTTAGTCTTTAAAGTCCCCCCATTTGTGTGCCTAAACTTAAGAAAGAACCATAGCCACATTTAATCCACAGTTTATTTGAACTTCAAACAGAGACTGCCTGTATTTTAGTAGTGAAAAGGGAGATATCTTGAGACTAAACCTGAGGACGAATAGCCGAGAAATTTAGACAGAGGGGTCAATGAGGTCTCCGTTTACATACTCTCTGTAGGCAGCAACAGGCCAGATAAAGCCTCTGAAGATGAGGCTTGAAGCCAAGGGGACATCTATGATGATCTCCTTCTCTGTCGGCTTCTTCTCATCTCTGATGGCGATTAGGTAGCTCCTTCCTACCCACCCGATCCATCCAGCAATGTAAAGGAAGAGAATGCCTGGAGTGATGAACTCACCCCAGTGTCTCTGATCCCCACTCACTATCAAGTGTGGCAAACCATCTGATCCGCACAACAACCCTTGCTTTCCATAATTATCAAACCTGCATCCATGCATTTCCCATATTACATTTAATTCAATACTCCCTCGATTTACATCTACTGTATATGGTATAGTAAATTGTTTTACAAACCATGTAAATCGACTCTCTTTTTTCCCACCCAAATTCATCATCCTCCTATTTTTGTTCTCATATTTCGAGTTTTAACCTTTCATATTGCATTCATTTTTTAGCCCCCCAAACTAGTTTGCTATAAAAATGCAAACCCAATAGGCATTGTGTTGCATACATAAATGTATGAATTTGTGACTATTATAGGTTGAGGTATTACTTGATGACTTTGATTTAGTTTATTGTTTTTCTTGTTTTTGATAATCTCAAAAAAGTTGTAAAATCATCCTAGGAACATTGACAACACATGAAAAAACATAGACTAGTATGTAATGTAATGAATGGAGGTACCTGCGCTTGGTCTTTTCAATGGTGGCGTTAATAGCCAAGGCAGGAGCACTATCTGGAGCATAAAGCTTGAGTGATGACTCCAGCTTCTTGATTTGTTGTTTCTCCCTCTTAGCAAACTGCATAGAATCCTTGCATGGGGTTAGCCCCGATATGTCTGCTGATGCCGGCAGCACCGGAGCCGATAGCAGAATCGAAGACAGTGCAAGTGTAGCAGAAAATGCCTTCAATGGAGATGATGAAACTGAACTCTCCTCAGCATTTTGTGATGAAGCAGAGCACAAAATTGTAGCTGCCAATCTTGGTATTGATGTGAACTGAGAATTCAACTTAGATGGCTTTGTAATGGGTTTGTACAGGTTTGTGGGAATTGACAAAGCCATCCTTTTTCTTTTTCTTTTTTTGCTCAAGGTTGTGTTCTTGTTGAAGGAGTGTGGAGGGAATGAGGGGTGTTGTTTTTTTAGGTTTTTTGGGGGGGAGTTGAGAGGGGATTGGTGGTTGGAGAGAGGATAAGGTGGGAATGAATAAGGAAGGCCTAGTTGGGTGAGTTTGATTGGTTTTGGGTGTTTGGGATATGGGGATTAATGGATTCTCTTTCTATCTACTTGCTACAAAAGGATATGTGGAAGGGACTAGGGAGGATAACTAAATCTGTTTATGGAATGTGAATGGGTTGATTGATTTTGTTTTTATTTTCAAGATAGAGATATAGCCCATCTATTTTATTTTATTTTATAGATGGGCAAATAGCTTATTATACAAAATATGTAATAAAGATAAATTCTTTTTTGTTCAAAAAGTAAAAGCTAATACTTTGAGTAGTGGCTAATATTAATTTGAGGTATATATACAAATACAATGTTAATGACAATATATAAACCCTTCCCAGAGACCGACCCTATGTCAATGGGATTTGAATATAGGAGTAGACAGAAATATAAAGGCATAAACAGGCTATGTAGCTAATATGACCACATTGATTCTCCATAGCTGGCCTGGTCTACAACCACATCCATTCCAAAAATGGGCTTTCTTTGTGTAATCTTAGACGATGGAGGTGATCCACAACTTTTTGGACTAAGGGCCTGACCAGTAGCTGCCAGGCGAACCTCTAAGTGTACGACTTCAGCTTGGGCTATAGCCAACTGGGCCTGAAGCATGTCGATCTGATGTTGTAGAGATGATATGGCCCCAACGCACCCGTACACAGGGTCTCGAACTCTTGCATTTGCTTCGTACACCATGCTGCTCACGGCGTCTCCTCGTTGATGCTCAGGCAACTCCTGAAATTTATAAAATAATGGGGGAAAAACACTTTTATTCCACTGTAGTTGTAGTGTTTTAAGTAATTAGCCACTGTACTTTTAAAATATTCAATTAGCTCACCGTACTTTTTAAAAATGTTCAATCAAGTAATTCCGTTAAATTTTACTCACGGACGTTAAAAAATTGGGTGGGTGGGTGGGTGGGGGGGGGGGGAAATCACCTTTATCCCACTGTGCTTTTAAAATATTCAATTAGCCCACTGTACTTTTAAAATATTCAATTAGCCCACTGTATTTTTTAAAAATGTTCAATCAAGCAATTTCGTCCAATTTTGCTCACAGACGTTAAAAAATTGGGCCAATTTTCCTACATGACTTTAAAAAAATAAAATACAAATGACGTGTCTCATTGTTAATTGAATCTACTGAAAATTAAATATAAATACCCATTTGGTGAAAGTAATTAATTATCAACATTCTCATGGAATATTATTGCCTCGTAATCTATGTGATTTTATACTTCTATTGTGAGAATATGCAATCACCCAAATAAGTAGAAAAGAGACTTATAAAGGTGAAAGCAGTGGTTTAAATTGCGTATTCGAATTCATATTTAACATTGAACCCGGAACCTGAATGTAATTTGACTTCATTATTATAGTTCTTTTCTCTTACTTAATTTGGTGAAAGTGCAAAACACTTCTCTTGGATGAGGTTAAGTATCCCTGAGGGCACATTTGAAAATTTGTATGCTTAGTTTGGGCTAGACATAATAATAGACTCCTCTCTTAATTTGGTATCAAGTATTGTGTCCAGGTAATTCACTTGGCATAAGAAATTGATATGAGAAAAAAGAAACTGGAAGATCACAGAAAAATGGGTCCTCCTCTGTCTATACATCCAACCATACGTCTTTAGAATCCCCCCACCCCAGGTTATTTTAGTTTAGATGTAGAAAATACTAGATACAAATGACGTCATTGAAAATGGTAACCCCATTGAAAATGAGACACGTCATTTGTAATTTATTTTTTAAAGTCACATAGGAAACTTGACCCAATTTTTTAACGTTCGTGGGCAAAATTGAACGGAATTGCTTGATTGAACATTTTTAAAAAATACAGTGGGCAAATTGAATATTTTAAAAGCACAGTAGGGTAAATGTGCTTTTCCCCCCAATTTTTTAACGTCCGTGAGCAAAATTTGACGGAATTTCTTGATTAAACATTTTTAAAAAGTACAATGGGCTAATTGAATATTTTAAAAGCACAGTGGTTAATTGCTTAAAACACTACAACCACAGTAGGGTAAAAGTAATTTTTTCCTAAAATAATGTCTTTGCATATTAAAAAAACAAAGATCGAAAGTCAAATGCGATTATTATTTTGGGATTAGAGAAAAACAAAGTAAAATCAAACTCTTTTTATAAAAAGGACAAAATTTATTACATAAAAGAAGTTGTGAGAAGTGGCAAAAGATGCAACTGCTATTTTGAAGTATTTCTTTTGTTTCGGAATCCTAATATCCATGTCCCTATGGCTTAAATACAATTTAATATATATATATATATATATATATATATATATATATATATATATATATATAAATTTAATATATATATATAGAGCAAGGATCAAATGCATACTCCTTATCTTACTCACTCGTGCTTACCCCCTTTAGGCGACGGTTTCGGTCATACAACCGTCGTTTATACTTTTAGCGACGCTATATGTTGTCCGTCGCTAAAAGTATAGACGACGGTTGTATGACCGAAACCGTCGTCTAAAGAGGGGTAAGCACGAGTGAGTAAGATAAGGAGTATGCATTTGATCCTTGCTCTCTATATATATATATATATATATTAAATTTATATATATATATATATATATATTAAATTTATATATATATATATATATATATATATATATATATATATATATATATATATATACGGAGAGGATCAAGATCAAGTACTGCATACCCCTCTATTTAACTTACTTTGATCATCATTTTTAGCGACGGTTCGATCCGTCATGTATATCAGAGAATCAGCTTTTAACGACGCATCGAACCGTCGTCGTAACATATAAATCGTTTATTTATTCTATAGCAACGGACCGTCGCCTGTTCCATCGCTAAAGGTAATGAGCAGAGAATATAAATTAAAGGGATATATGCACTAGATACGGACTAGTTGATAATTGTTGCAACCATATCAAAATGACGTAATTTTAATTGATAAAGTTATGAAATGATAAAAGTGTCAGCAATGAATTAAATAAGTGAACTGACAAAATTAGTCTTATCTAGTTATTCTCTCGTAAATAGTTGTAGTATATATATATATATATATATATATATATATATATATATATATATATATATATATATATATATATACGATAAGGATCAAGAGCATTCTCCTTAAATAATATTCCGCTTTAAATAATATTCTTTTATTAAAACTACGTTGTTTTGGAGGGACGCGGTGACATTTTTGTAAATACGCGATGGCATTGTATTTACAAAAATGCCACCGTGTCCCTCCAAAACGACGTAGTTTAAATAAAAGAATGTTATTTAAGGCAGAATGTTATTTAAGGAGAATGCTCTTGATCCTTACCCCATATATATAGAGAGAAAGAGAGAGGTCGGATCAGGTCCGGACTCTCGGACCGGACCAAAATCCGGACCTTTTTTCATAATACAATATTTTGGGCGTGATTTAGATACCTATACTAAAAAATATATGTACAGTCTGCACCCAAAACATTGTATTATATAAAAATTCAAGTTCCATAATTATTTATTTATTTTTTTTAGTTGTTTTAAAACAAAAAAAAAATTTGTCGTTTTTGATCAGGTCTGGACTCTCGGACCTGATCATTGTTATATATATATATATATATATATATATATATATGGTAATTAATTAGCAGCAGCAGCTAATTAAGTACATACCTGTAACATCTTGTTGACATTGCTAGCACCAAAGACCTTGTGGACATTTGCAAACTTATGAGGGTCATCAGGGGGAAAGTAAGGAGCAAACACACAATCCCCAGCAGCACATTTCCTCCTCAGAAGCTTGCAGGCTGCACACGGTGATGATGATGAAGAAGAAGAAGATAAACCTCCTCCTCCTGCTGCTGCTGCTGCACCACTTGATTGTTTCCTTCCATTAACCTTAATGTTCATCATCTCGATCTCCTTCCTTATTATAATTAATTTTGACTAACTATTATATATATGTCTCTAATTATATTGCCTCACAAATATATTAATTAAAGAACAAAATGACCAAAAAACTAAAAGGTCTATTTGTATAGCTAGAAGTGTAATTAGCTCAACAAAAGTAAGAACTGATATAGTGGAAAAGAAAGAGAGAGAAAGTTGATAGCTTGATCACATGAATTCATGATGGGGGAGTAGAGTGGATGGACATTATATAGTGATAAATACTAAGACCCACTGCATGCATGTAATAGCGATAATATATAGTCGTAGGTAGATATATTTCGAATACACTTTTCACATAATTTTAAAAAAAATAAATTAAAAAAGCTGAGCAGAAATGATAAATAAGTTTTGAATTTCATGTAAATATATATGTTAAAAATTCCTTCTTTTTTCTCAAAAATAATAATCCCTACTTATATGTTTTTGAGGATAATATAAGTTTTAGACTATATTAAATTGAATAAGTCTGGACAGACAGGTTAATTGGACAGGTTAATTACACATAAAACACTATTTTTTATAAAAATTCCTGTTGAAATAAATACTATACATTTTTTAAA